>VZRN01004722.1:0-50027 GCA_013397935.1 Dasyornis broadbenti | reverse complement strand
AAAAAAAAAAAAAAGATAAAACCAAAAAACCCACAACCAAACAAACAATAAACTGCAGGGACGGAAGTTGTCCAAGCCTCAGTGAAGTGAGCGTCGATGTGTCTAAATGTGTGGCACCAGCAGTGACAAACAACAGCCTTTGCCCCTGACCAGAAACACCATGGAGAAACAACAACAACAACAACAATAATACTACTACTACTAATAATAATGATAACAATAATAATAGTTTGTCATTTCACAGACTCCAATTAAAAGTTGAGGGGCCTGCAAAGAGTGCCAGAGAAGAGACAAAGGGACTTGGGCTGTTTCATGGGTCCCATCCTTGGGTTTTGTTTGTGTTTGAGTCCTTGCTTTCCTTCTGCTACAGAATAATATAAAGTGTTCTCATTTCCTCCAAAATTTAAATTATGGAATATCATTTAATATTAAAAATGACACATCATTCTAATCCTTTTAAATTTTTACACATATTTTTGGCTTGAAATTATGGTAGAAATTATTAACACTTCCTTGCAGTAGGTCATGATAAGTACAGCTTAACTTATTATTAAAAATAATAAAAATATTTTGAACTCTGAAAACAGTATTATTTTTATGAAAGAGAATTTTTTATTAAAGAGTGTAGGCAGATGTCTTCAGCACACTAAGGTTTTTTTTCTGTTATCACTAAATTCTTTTTGACAGTGAAAGTGTGGCTTGGGAAGATTAAATCTGAATTTTCTCCAAGATTATTCCATTTCTGCTCCTTTCTGATGTCAGCATGGAGAGGTATGGGCACTGCTATGGTGCTAAATAAAAAGTGGGCAAAAACACCCAAATACACTTCTCTCCTCAGCAATCTCTCATCTGTGTGACATCTCAGCTGGGATTAGACCTTACTGGGGGTTCCCTTCTCTGTGTGTTTTACTGAGGGCGAGTAATTTTATATTTTTTTAACGTCAACGCCATCACTTTCCAGAGCAGCTCCTGAATCAATCAACATTTCAACAGCGTGGGGGATAGGAAAAGTCAGCAGCTCTGCTCTGGCTTTGAATCAACTCCTGCCCTGAGAGACTGTGATTCCCCCGGGGAATCGCCCCTATAAATACGGAGAACTTTTAAAATATTTATACAGGATTACATTCCATTTACCCAACATGCTACAAATCGTTCAGTTTCATAGCTCATGCTTGTTTCTGAGAACAAGGATCAAACTTACAATTAAATAGCAAGAACATTGCCTGCTTTTCCTATATGGAAATGTACAAAAAGAGAGCACGCAGAGTAGGAATGGGCTGTGTTACATGGATGTCGTGTAAATACAGGCTTTGAGGGATGAGATTGAAAGGCCTCTAGAATGACTTCAAACACCTAATCTTGACTTCATTATCGGAGAAATCAGGTTCTCAACAGGAAAATGGGTTTCTGTGAATGTAATTCACATGTAACTTGTGCATATTATTTTTAATTTCATGGGTTAGAGCTATTTCTCCATTCAGAAGAAGTTATTATTCAGATCAACCAAAAAAAAAAAAAAAAAGCCCCCAAACAAACAAACATAAACCAACCAAGAAAACCACGGGAAACTGAATAACTGTACAGTGACTAAAGTCCTCCAGAGTTATACACCACAACCTCATTCACACATTTATTCCCTCATTGCTCTTACACCTCCTTCCTGCAAGAGGAAGAATATTTGCTCAACATTCTAAACAAGCAAAATCTGGGATTTAATGACACTTTTATGAGCACTTAACTGAACAACATTTTGAAAACCAACCGGAAGAAACAAATGTTAAAAAACAAGTTAAAAATATCAAGTGTGGGTATAAAATGCAGGTAACATAATTCATACTGCATTGTATGAATATTGTATACATTATAGTATACAAACTATATTTTATGACATATATAGTATATGCGTAGGTTATGCTAAATATCTGCTACTGTATATAAAATTATGCATTGCAAATTGCATGCAGAATTAATAACAATTAATATAGAATTATAATAGCTATAAACATTGCATATAGTGTATAAATGCATAGTATTATGTTGTAATATTACTTGAATATTGCTAATTAATATGTAATGTATCATATGTAAAATGCAATATGTAATATAAAAAATTATATATTATGTTGTAATAATTGGAGTGTATTTTACACATATGCAATATTATTATATATTATATATTTTATATTTTATATTATAGATATATGTAGATATACATATATTATGTATTATTTATTATGGCTTTTCCATGACATAGTGAATTATATAATACATGTTACTGATATAGTTTATTATATATAATGCACAATAAATAATATATAATTTGTAATAACAGGCTTGCTTAATACAGCACAAAGGTCAGAAATTCTCTAATGATCCATGGAATCAATGCTGTAGTAAAAATAATCTGAGTTGCAATTCAGCAGCAGAAGGATGGAGTGAAACCTCATCAAAGATGTTAAATTCATACTGAAATGTTTTGCTGACACTTGTACTTCGAAGGAAATAATGCTTTTAAATTTGAGTGTGAGGTTCTGCAGAGGAATTTCAGAAAGATTGGGAATAACACAAGGAAGCACCACCATCTAGTCTATAAAATCTCACGGATTAGCTATGTTCATACAGAATTTCAAGATGATATGATATGAATTCCTTAAGAGCCAGGAGGCAGTTGGATTCCCAAAGACCCCTCTGGTACTCCATGGAGCCGTGCAAGCCGTGCAGAATAAAGGCACTGTGGTCATGTTGAGCTCTTTAATTCACCCTTAGCCAGGAGCCTGGCAGGGGCGCAGGGAGTGAGTGTCCTACTTGTGGTCTTCGAGGCTGGATCCAGACAACCATGCAGCTGCTGTAGGTTGGAAAAGCCCTTGAGATCATCAGCTCCAACCAGTCCTCCACCACTGACCATGTCCCCAGGTGTCACATCCACACATTTTCTGAATACTTCCAGGGACAGTGATTCCATCACTTCCTCAGGCAGCCCATTCCAAGGCTTGACATCCCTTTCAGCCCTTCCTGGTGTCCAACCTGAGCCTCTCCTGGCACAGCCTGAGGCTGTTCCTGCTCCTGCTGGCCCTTTTCCCTGGGAGCAGAGCCTGAACTCGCCCCAGCTGCTCCCTCCTGTCAGAAGCTGTGCAGAGCCAGAAGGTTCCCCCTGAGCCTCCTTTTCTCCAGGCTGAGCCCCTTTCCCAGCTCTCTCAGCAGCTCCTGGTACTTCAGCCCCTTCCCAGCTCTGTTTCCTTCCCAGGACACTCTCCAGCCCCTCAAAAGCCATAGGGATCCATCCACCATCTCCAATGGACTTCAGCGTGTGGTCTCCATTTTCCAGCTGTTGTTGCACTCTCACTTCTTTACCCAACACCTCGTGGAGCACACATGACAGGTAACTGCTGGTAGTAGGCAAATTTTACAAGGAAAAGTGGAACTTTTTGATGTTTTTGATCTCTCCTTAACAAGAAAAGCTGCTTCCCTGTGCTTTAACCATTCCTCTGAGATCGCACCTTGGCTCAGGTCAGCTGCCAGCTCAGGATGTCATGGTACAAACCCTTGCTATGGTACACTGAGAAGTCAGGACCAGAACAAACCCATTCCCCCAAAATCAATATAAAACCTCCTCCAGTTCCCATGACACGAGGTCAAGAAAAGGCAGAAAGTTTCAGAAAACTCCCTCCAGGATGTTTGTTCAGTCAGGGCACAATCCTAAGGTGCTAGGGGAGGTTTTATTTGGCTGGTGCTCAGCTAAATTCCTGTTTGTCCTGGGAACTCAGGATTTGTTCTACTCGCAAAGAAAAGTCTCAAGAAATAAAATAGGAGCAGTCACTGACAATTTGTTTCATTCTGTTCATCACTGCTGTGTTAGAAAAGACACTGCAGATCAATGTACTCCTCAAATTATGTGAAAGTTTGTTAATTTTGTTTGCTATCCAGGCCAATTATTCCAGTTTGGTGTTAGAAAAGTAAAAGGAGAACTGATAGCCTAGATAGGCTGAGCAGCAGTGGGAAATTCTGTGAAGGACATCATGAGAAACAAGGAAATACACCTTGAACCTATAATCTTATTTTACTTTTCAGATCACTTTTACTCTAAGGATCAGAGAGTTTCAATAATTTACGTAATACTAGGGATAAAGTCAGCCTCAAAAATGCTGGAATAAACTATTAAATTAAAGGCACTTTCAAGGCGGACAGAGTGGTAAGAAACACACTATAAAGAAATAATATATCTTGACTGAGAAAAGGACAAAAAGACCTAAGACATCTCTTTCACAGTTAGCATACATTTTTAAAAAGTCCACTTACAGCATATAATCACTAGACCTAAAATTTCCTTGACAGTTTGGGATGGTTGGTTAACCTAAGCAGAAAGTGATAAGGGATGAAAATGAAATACAGGAGAGAGAAGAAAAAGATACATATACCCACTTATATTCTAACTCTGTGGCTCTTGTGTGAGCTGCTGCAGGGATAATTTATTCACACCAGTATTTTTCCTCAGTCAATGGCTCTGTGCCACCAGGCCAGGCTGCTTCCCCCTGCTCACTGAGACCCACTGGTACCTGATTGTGTGAGGAGGAAAGAAATCACATCCCGGCATTGGGAGCGACACCAGGATGGGTCACTGCAATTTGGGCTCTGCAGAACTGAGACACTGAGAGAGATTCTCTGCAGAGCAGGGGTTGGAGGGGTTAGCTGTGCACCCCATGACACTGAACCACAGAATCTTCGGATCATGGAATTGTGTGGGTTGGAAGGGACCTCAGTGTCATCCCCTTCCACCCTGTGCCATGGGCAGGGACCACTTCCACTATCCCAGGCTGCTCCAAGCCCTGTCCAGCCTGACCTTGGACATTTCCAGGGATCCAGGGGCAGCCACAGCTTCTCTGGGCACCCTGTGCCAGGGCCTCACCACTCTCCCAGACAGGAACAATTCCTTCCCAATATCCCATCCAACCCTGCCCTCTGGCAGTGGGAAGCCATTCCCTGTGTCCTGTCCCTCCATCCCCTGTCAATGGTCTCTCTCCATCTTTCCTGTAGCTCCTTCAGGCACTGCAAGGCCACAATCAGGTCACCCCTAATCCTTCTCTTTTCCTCATTCTGCCCCAATGTGTGGGCAAGCCAGAAGCAAATACAACTTCTCAATTAGGGAAGCTTGTAGAATTTGGATATTATTAGACAAAAAAAAAAGGGGGGGGAAAGGCCAACTAAGAGGCAAGAACAGGTCCAGGAAGGGTGAAGAAGGAGGATGGAGTGACACAGCTCTCAGCATCACCCAGGGAGGCGAGGAAGTACAAATCCCCCACAGGAGTTGCAGGGTTGCAGTGACCTGCAAACCATGTCTGCTTCCTTGCAGAGCCACTTGTCACTGTGCTCTGAAATAAAATTCCCCAATAAGAGCAAAATAATCCTTGTGAAGTTGCTTGATTCCTCTTAAAGGCTTTAGGTAAGATGCAAGGCTTTCTTTCTCGTTTCAGCTGTATTTCAGAGTGGAATTGTGTACTCAAATCCTTTTATTGCCGTTTTTGGGGGGTAGCTCTGGTCTCGCCTGCCCTCTAGTGCTGTGCAGATCTGGCTCCCGGAGCCAAAACCATCGGGAATCCTGGAACCGAAGGGTTTGAGGTGCTAATCGACACCTTGCAACAGCATTTCATTATTTAAATACAGTTTAGATTTACTTGGAATGGTAGAAAGGCAGCATATAAATACAGGGTCTCGCTTTAGAGGAACCAGCCTCTCCTTTTTTATTAAGTCATAGTTTTGCAAGCCAGGTCTCTACAAAAATCCCAGATTTGGCCCCTGCTGGCATAATGCAAACACAGACATATAATTTTCCCCCTGCCTTTATGTAAAGGATGCCTAAACATTTGTGCACATCAAACACAAAATAAGACAGTGCTAAAAATCTCACATATAATTCATCCAGAATACATACATATGTAAAGAGGATTTTGATTTACAATATCTTGAGGTTTCAGTGCCAAGACTGTGGGTGTAGCAGCACACAGATCTGCAGATATGGCACTGAGAAGACTGATAATGAAAGTAGAATGCTGGGGGAGAAAATTTCTGAAACCAGGAGACACAAACACACACATTCCTAAATTAATCAGTAAAATTTTCAGGTGGGCGGCTCAGGTGGAAAACACTTCTCTCCAGAAAAAGGCCCTTCATTTCTGGTTTGTGAAAGCATTTACACTGAATTATGCACATTTTTCATTGTATTCTTTCCTTATCAGTACTTTAGGAAATTATTTAAGCATATTGTTGCCAAATTCTGATTGTTGGTCTTCTTAGTATAATGAAAAACATTACTTTCAGTAAACTAATTAATTCTATGACCAGTTCAAAGTTGGTTTCACCAGTGTTTTCATTATTTTTTATAATATTTACTATAAAGCCATGTATCTGTATATAGGCATTAAATCCTTTTGAAAATATGAAATTGATCCACTGCAAATAATTTGAACTAAACCCAGCCTCAGTGTTTGATTTTCTAAGTAGGTTTTTGGACCATCTAGAGAAGGACAGATTGTTTCCAGTTTTTGCCAGGGAAGCAAAGTAGCACACGTAGTCACTTATTCAGGGGACTCTGCCTGCTCCAGATGCTCTGCTCTTGTTTCAGGATCCATGACAACTGTTTCTCCTTCCTACCAGCCAGACGAGTGAAACCCACACCAAAAACCTCTGTCTGACCTTGTTTTCATTGAAGAAATGGAATCCCTTAGAATGGAACCAATCGACTCCAGCCTGTCCCTGTACCTTGGGCCACTGGCGGCCCTTGGGCAGGACCTGAGCCAGGGGTCCGAGGCACAGCCACCTTCCCGCCAGGACCCACTGCGACCCCAGACCACCCACAGTGCCCCTGCACTGTCCCCCTTCGGTGCTCCCACTTGTGCAAATAAGCTCCTACACCTCTAAAAATTACTTTTGGGACAGGCAAAACTGGATTAGGCTTCTTTTTGGAAACGCATTTTGACTGGAGTGTGTTTAGGAGTGTTCACAGACGCAAGTTGCAGGAGGAGGGGGGAGATCAGCCCCAACAGTGGAGCAGAGCAGCCTTCACTCAGCACAGCTCTACAACCATCCCCAAAAAAATCTACATCTGGCCCTGACACCTGAATTTTCTCCCTCATCCATAGGGAGAAATAAGTTCCTGTAACACACGGTCACCTTCCCAGGTTTAGGGAAATGGATCTCCCCTGGCCATACCTAGATATGCTTGGGAATCCTCTCCATCTGGCAGGACAAGACAGGCAGAGGAACACCAGGAAGAGGGGGATCTGTGTTGCCCTGTGCGCAGGAGCTTTCCTGTGGGAAGGCATTCATTGTATTTTTCATCAAGGACAGCGGGCCAGACCAACAAGCCTTCAGGAGATGGGATGTAGGTTTCCCGAGTGCTTAGGTTGTTACAGCTCTTCCATAGGAAACATTAATTTCCCAGTCACTTTTCCATTTGCAGCAGCTGAGATACAGGGCTTGAGACAGAACATGCACCAGACATAATATGTGATTTGGTGTTCCCACTGTCTGAGCAGCAAAAGAATGATGTTTTCCATCAACCTCCCTGTAAAAAGCTCCTTGAGTGTAAGTAACCATCAGAGCTTGGTCCCTTTTGGGGAAGGATTGCTCATGCATGGCAAATATACATTAAGAGCAAATTTCATTCTCTCAGAACTGACACTCACAGCCCATTAATTCCTATTCTTCTTTTTCCTCAGGTGTTTCTCTGCCCCGTGTTTTTACTTTTGTCCCTACAGAAATTTCTGTCATCTTCCTTTTAGAACATACACACACAAACCCCTATATCATTCAGCTTCTGGACTCTGGAGGTATGAAGGCACTTGCAGGACATCAGCATCTTCCTAATGTTGAAAATCCCAAACAGCTGGAATTCTGAAATGGTTGGAAATACAGTCAGCTAGTAGGATAAGTGGATTCGTATCAGCTATCGCCACTAATTCTGTCAGAAATAAGACAAAAATCAATGTTTCCCCAGCACCAACAGTAGTCATTAGAGATCTTGACTTAGGACTTCAGAGCACTGGCTGCAGCTCCACAAGACTTTTAAAAAGAGTGCTGTCTTTTTGCCGTAACCTTGGACAGACACAGCTTTTTGTACACAGGTTTTTGTGCAATGAAGAGGGTCAGCAATGTACCCTTCCTTTAACTCAAAATGTGGTTTCAACCTCAGCATAAAATTTGGGAGCTGAGTCTTTAATCCTAAAACTGATAATAACTTTGAAAACACTGACTTTGAAAACTGCTGCCTTTTTCTGCCTTTTTACAGTTCACACATCCCATAGAGAGTATTAAGGCCACTGACATGAGAGGTACACTGGAAAATTTTCAGAGCGTATTGCTGACTTGTGCTCTTATCCTGAAAGCGAGTAAAACACATCTCTGTGACTCCTTGTCACTACCCTTCTACACCTCCTTTCCAGCAGGCATTTTCAAAGCACACTTTTCTACTTCTCTGCCTATTTGTTTTCTTGAATCTTAGATCATTATTTGCATTCTCCTGCTTTCCTCAGGCGACAGACAGATCTGAAGTCAGATTTTAAATTGTGGAGAATAACATCAAGATCAAATTCCACATCTATGTTGCACGCTGTGTTGAAATAACCATGGGCTAATAGGAGCCTTACAAATGAACTAATGAAAATCAGCCAAAAGACAGAAGAGATGAGGGAAAATGAATCTATTAGCATTATCTGGAAACTTAATCTTGAATTTTGGCTGCCCTCTTGTCAGGTTAATATAATCAGTTAGGGCTGTGAAAATACAGATAGTAATTAGCATCCTTAACTTGGAATAAATGAACAAGTAATTCAATACTGGAAATATATTCAGTTTGGTCTCTATTTGTGCAAAATATGACAAAAGATTAACTATCTCCAACTTTTCTTTCCCAGCTGCAGCTGAGAACTATTTGTAATAATGGGAAGACTGTGGTATTTTATTTCTCAGAAAACAGTTATGTGATTTCTCCTGTGCTGAGGTGCAGTGATATTTCATGTATAAGGAGTCCCTGTTTGATAAACCACAGAGCATAACTGGCTGCAAAATTCCTTTATACCTTGAATAAATCTCCATCATGGCAACTAGTGCCACAGCACTCATTTTTATGTTCTTTGGGAAAAGAGGGGAGCTTTACATTGAGAACATTAGACATTATATATATATGTATTTATTTCCTTCATTAAAAAAACCTTACTTGCAGCTCAAGGAACCCTGTCCCCCCCCCCTTGAACACTGCTCATTCCCATGAATTCAACTGTCATCTCCATGCCAGTTCCTCACTGATTTTCTCTGCCCTGGTTTGTCTCCTTTTGCCTAATTTGACAAATCTAAACTGTTTTGTCTCCTCGCAGGCCACCTCTTTGATACCTCCTTGTGAAATGCCATTTCCCACCTCCCAGATACTGGAAAAAACCTCTGTCTTCTCCCTCAGCCCCACTATGCTCTGGGATCTCCTGGTCACCCCTGACTTTCAGGCTCATGGCTGGCATCAGGTCAGACATTCTAATTCTTTATTTGCTGAGGTGCTCATCATGTCTGGCAAAGCACTTCTCTGTTTATCTAAACCTTTTTCTTCTGTGATGTTTTCAGTGCGATGTTTTCCTGGCACCTGAGACTTCTGTGTTCCTGCTTCCGCACCAGACATGTCCACGCTGACCTGCAGAACCATTCCTGCACCCCATGGCTTTCCCATCCTTTACAAGATGCTTCTCCCTCTCTCCTGCAACAAGATTCATTATTTTAAGCTGGTTAGAGGCATTGACTTCCTTCTCCTCCTTCATCTTGTCCACATGTGTGGCTGAAGACCCTTTCACTTATGTCTGACACTGTTACACAATAGTAAAATACTTTAATGCCTCAGCTGAGGCTCCAATTAACATACACATTTAATTATTGTGCACAGCCAGGGTATAGAAAGGAGACTTTTTGAGCTGCCAGTGACCAAATAGACTGACTTCTTCATATATGAAGCTTTTGTTTGGGTCTCCTTGTTCTCAGTTTGTTGTTGTGAATTTAAATGTTAAAAGAAAACATTTGTTGAAGCAATTCAAAGGGAGGTTTCCCAGTTTTTCAGCAAACACGACTTCAACATCAGAATTTGTCATTGAAGAACCATGTATCAGGTTTGGCTCTGTTCCACTGTGCTTTCCTGCCAGAACAGTCAAGGAGCTGGGGGATGACAGGGGAATTTTATCTTAATTTTTGAAATGTTTATTTTTAGGTAAATCTTTTGATTCGGCAGAAAGCACATGAATAGAAAGCTCACTTCAAAAGAAGAACTCACATCTAGAAGAACTGTACATCTTGTTCTGCTTATTTCTTCTCTGACCTTAAAGTCTCCCGCTTCATCTGTACCCGAAAGAAAAGCACTGCGTGTGAGGAGGTGTGATCCACAGAGGCAAATCACAGGGATATTATGAGATGCTAAAATCAAACTGCAAACCTTGAAAGCCCAGGTTTGAAAATCACAGCCTAGGCTGGCAGGATCTTAGAGCTGCACATGACCTCGTGGAGAGGCTCCTCTGCTCTGGAGGACTCACAGCAGTCACACCTCATTTATCCACCAGCCCCTGGCAAACCCAACAGATGTGATAAAGGAGAGGCTGCAGAGCAGCAGATGGTGGTCACGGAGCTGGTGGATCTCTGGCAGGCAGGCTGGTGGGCAAAAACACAGTGCACAGCCCAGCAGCTCCAGCAGACACTGCTCTGACACTTCCAAGAGGTGGGAGGCCCTCATAGGATGGGGCTGGGAGGTCCTGGTGCCACCCAGGCAGAGTGCTCCACCTGTCCCTGCCCCATTTGCCCTCGCTTCGTGGAAGAATAGTGAAAAACTGCAATTATAGCTCTGTCAGGGGAATATAATATCTCTTTTATTATTTTGTTCTCCCTGAGCAAGGCTCATTTTCTTCAACAGCGTGTCATTTCCATATTCACACAGTAGAATCAGAGAATCACATTGGAAAACACCTCTAAGATCACCAAGTCTAACCAAGTCTAACCATTAACCTAACCAGGTGTCCCTTAAGCAGCTACACCCCTTTCAGGAAGCATGAAAAAGTGACAAGAAAGCACAAAACATAGTGTCCTAAAGTTTCAATGCACTACCTGTTGAAATTAAAATTTGAGTTAAAAACTTCAGTGGTAGTAAGTAAACTCTGGTATAAGTTGCTCTTAAAAGCAGATTTTTATTAACTATGTCACTGTGGAGCTGAGCTACCAGAGATTGCAAGTGGGATGTAACTGAGTCTCAAGAATGAGATTTTGTGTGAGTACAAGAAGAAATTTTGCTGCATCCTTAGCTCCAGTGTCCAAAACTCTCTTCCAGAAAACATCAGCCTGCTTCAAACCAAAGCTTAGAGCTGATGGTTTTGATACTGCTTTCCCACAGCCTTGCTGCACTAAATAAAACTCAGGAAGCAAATCCTCAGAAGATTCTGGGGCTTGCAAAAGAAAAACTCTTGGGGTGTATTCACAAAGCCTTCTTGTAACTCAAGGCAAAGAAAGTTGGTCAATGTGAAACACAGAGAGCATTTCCTCACAGCCCCCTTTAAAAGAGATGAAAAGCGTGAGTAGATTAACACCTGTGCATCTCTGTCCAGAGGGGAGCAGTTATGTGAAGGTGACATTAAAACCAGTGAAGGGTTCAGCGTTACATTCAAGTTTCCAGAAGTGACTGCTGGAAGACAGGAAACAATAATGTTTTAAGAGGCCTGTGAAAGGATCATTGTGCTGGTGTTTCTCCACATTAAATCACACATTTGTCAGTGTGTCTGTAGACCACAAACCATCCCCAAACCATTTCTTAGAGTTGCAGCCTGGAGTCCGCATGGTAAAATTTCAGTTCCCCAGGAGCCCACTTCACAGGATACCTTCCTTTGTTAAAACAAATGTACGGTTACATATTTTTCCTTCACAAAACAAAAGGGATTGTTGTCTCCACGAGACCCACAGCGCTCACCTCAGGCTCAAAGACGACAGCAGCCTGGTTGTAAGAGCCCCTCACAGCAGCAAAGCACGCGTCCATTCAGCTGCAGAGCTCAGGGTGTTTTTAGCTTGGACCTTCAATGGTCCACAGTCAATTTTCACTTGACAATTCATGTACACACCTTAATGTAGTAAAGTGTTGGTTTGTTTTTCTCCTAGGGGAAGCTGAGTGCTGAAAATCCAACCTGCTTAAAGTAAAGAATTGGAAATAAAAGTAATCATTGAAAGGCCAAGCTCTTCAATGAATTCATTTTCTGTACAGGGGACCAGTATGCAATGGCTCATTATTTACTTGCCTGTGTGCTCAGAGGCAAGAAAAAGGAAAAGAATCATCTCTCCTCAAGTCCAGTGGCTTGGCACTGAAATTGTAGCAATGAAATAAAGTGCAAGTAGCTGCATTCTTCCCCAAAGGCATCACGGTACCCCCCATGCCTTAAATACAGATGTCAATGAGCCCATGCAGACCTAACCCCTTTCTGTCTACTCCCCTTAAAACACCTTCTGGTTTACTGACCATATTTAGACCCTTTGGCAGTCTATAAAAAGTGCTATATGATCTTAGCTGCTCTAAAGCTAGTAAGAGTTATACCCTATTTCACACTTAGGGTGAAAAAAACTTCATTTCCTATGGAGGGCTTGTCAAAGGTGCCTGAGGGCTGGATCTGCAAAGTGATTTTAAGATCCCAAGCCAAATTTCCAAGCACAGTTGGCATCTACAAAGGGACTGGATTCACAAAGGTGACTTAGGTTCAGCTTTTCAGCAGCTCCCTCCTACCAGGACCCATAGACCTGGATCTGGTGCCCTCATAGAACATAGGAGAAGAAAAAACTCATGGATGAGCTTAAGATGAGAAGAGCTCAGAGCACCCTCCTTTCCTTAGTGCCTTGACCACTGCAGACCAACCAATCTGTGGCTGTTGGCAAACGAGTGACAGAGCCCCATGCCACACAGCTGGGGCTGCCATAAACACACAGACAGTTTCCCTACAGGAACAAGGGGAGGGAAAAGAACACACATGAATTTTAATTTGTGTTTTTCACTAGAGATGCCAAAAGAAGAATTCCATGCGCTTTTGAAAGTGAAGTACTCTTCAGAGCTAATGTCACTGGAACAAAGCTTTCAAACTTCCAGTTGATGCAGCCCTCCCAGTGCAGGTTATATTTATTAACACCTCCCAATTCATCAGTTTCACAGCCAGCTGTCAATCTTTCCCAGCCTTACAAACTGGGGTTAAAAACTGCCAAGGTAAAACTGGCCAGGCCATGTAGAAAGGAAGTGTTTATTTCTGTGTATTAAAGAGAAGGGTAAAGTAAAGATAAAATTTACTTAGCTCAATAGGATTCAACAATGAAATGCAAAAAACATGCAACACTTACTTTCTTAACATCTGCCAAGAATTATCTGTTTTAAAGAGACTTGGCATAACTTAATACAGTTAATTGTCCCATAGAGGAACCATTTTGAAAAAAAAGGGTTTGATTTGCCAAGGTTCCTCCTAAGAAACTACCAGAATTTTACTGGAGGGTCCTTACTTCAAAACCCAGTTACTCCAGGATGGGATTCCTTGGCACAGAGGGGGCTCCGAGGCCACAGTTCACCTCAGATCCACATCCCTCTGCAATCCCACTGTCCCCTCAGAACACTGGAGAGGGATTTATCCCCCATCTTCAGCCATGAGATGAAAGACAATCTTAAAATACCCTTTTTTGTCTTCCTTAACTGTAGAGGATACCTGAGGTGATCAGCCCAGACACACGAGTCCATAACTGAGCAATGAAAAGCTGAAGTGCCTTCCATGATAATTAACTCTACATCTAGATGGTGGCAGGTTGAATAACCCTCTCCATGTAATTTCCCCTATGCATTGTCTGGGAGTCTGGGCCAAGAGGCAAAGCTCTGGAAGAAGGTGTTGGCTAATTTAGATTAACTAAGTTCTGAGCTCACCACTGTGTAAGGGTGTGCAGAGAGGAGCCAAAAGAAAGAGGAGCACAGTGGCAAGAAAGGGCCCCAAAGGGCAGAGGAGAATTCTCAGTGTTAGCCTGGCTGTGTTGGGTGACTTGGGCAGATACAATTGCTGCTTTTTCGAAACACGAACAATGTTCACAATATTCCAGTGCCCTGTTCCAGCAGAACAGAGCCAGATGGCATCCCACAACAGGCAACCAAAATGCTAGAGGTTTGATATGAAACAGGGCAGTGGAAAGGCACAGATTTTTGTCAGAATGGTTACATTTCACACTTTAATCCTCAGACACTGTAAAAACAAGAGATTGGGTTTTATTCAAATCCGCTGAGTAAGTCCTATTCCAAGGCATTTCCAAGAGCCACTGAGCAATATCTTATGGAAGGGTTATTACTTTTACATGGCTGAAAGCCACCAAGAGTGGGGCAGTTTGGAAGTGTGAGATCTTCTCAGATAGGCTTCCTTTCCCCCAAGGGATGAGTAATCAGGGTTCACATGACACCAAATTTAAAGGGTCACAAATTTAAGGTGCCAGATTACAATTGCACTGAAAACATACAGCTGTTTTCACCCAAAAGCTGGCTTATGGGTTTTTTGCCTATTTCCCCAGACCTGCCATTGAATGGAAGTGACTCTAAAAGAACAGAGCTGCTCTGAGGCAAACAGACTGTGAGGCTGAGACCATTCTCCTATCTGATCATCTGAGGGTTTTTATCAGTCAGCCAGAAAGATGTCAGCCCTGCAGGGGATGAAATGTGTGCATTAATTTCTTTCCTGCTTTGTCCTTTGCTGCATCAGGAAATGGGAGCAGCAATCAGGTCTGTGTTGGTGGATGGGCAATTCAGATCATGTCGCATCTTGCAGCTACCAAAAGTTTAATAGGTTGAACCCTGACCTGTCCCCTGACCGGGCAGCTCCAGAGCTGTCAGACACACTAAAGCTTTTCTGCGCTGGTGTGGAGTTTTAAAATGTTTTCTAAAGGGTCACTTCATACAGCGATCGCATCAGAAGTATAAAATTAATTGAAAGAAGGAAATTTCACATACCAGAACAACCCTTGTTGTTTCATCTTGTGCATCAGTCAACAATAAATCTGGGATACAGCCACAAGAAGCATGAAGGATTGCGTGCAACCACTGAAGTGTACCCCAAGCTCTGAAAATGCCCCTTCGTTCACCTTTAACATATGGAGTTCCCAACCGGCCCCAGTTTGATCCTCAGCTGCAGATTTCCTTGACCTCTCAGTCACTTTGTCTCAGGCACTATGTTTCCATTTGATGATGATGGAATTAATTTGGCCTGTGTGCTGGGATGCTTATTTACTGACTGGAACGTCAATGGCTTGAGAAAAATCCCACACAGCCTTGAACTTGAGCTTTCTTTTCATGAGGCACACAACAGAAGAGCTGGAAAAACTACATGCAAGCAGGACAAAACCAAAGGCTGTCAACAACTGCAAATCCTCTCAGCAGAGAAAAGGTATGAAGGCTCCTATAACTTGGCCCATCATATATTTACAGTGTACATGTCACTATAAAAACTCCAATGACGGGATTTAATAATTTCTATGAAAGGATGTGGATCTGTTTCGAAGTCATTCTCTATCATAGCTACTTCAGGGCCACTCTTACATCCAGCTCTTTTTAAATTTTGCCTTTCTTCAACAGTTCAACAGGGCAGAAAACCTGTCATGATTGGTTCCAAGTTGCAGAGTAGTGGTCTGTGGAAGTGTAGGTCCTTGTTTAGAAAATGTTCAAACCTGCTGTGCCCAGCTTGGATTTCTCAGTTTCCTTTCACTGCTCCATATAAACACTGAATCCCGGTGACTGCAGAGCAGCAGTGACAAAGTGTGAATTGCCAGGGAAGCTGTGGCTGCTCCTGCATCCCTGGAAGTGTCCAAGGCCAGGTTGGACACTGGGGCTTGGAGCAGTCTGGGACAGTGGAAGATGGCCCTGCCCATCAGGGCAACACAACACACTAAATGTAAGCTGGTTCTGGGATTTGAGAAACAATTCGTCCTGGCTTTTGCTAGTAAAAAAAACCCCACACCAATCACTCTGTAGCTGACAATGAAGAAATGAAAATTTGTGTTCAAAGTTTGCTGAGCTTAGCAACAGCTCTTCAGGATCTTGGACGGAATGACAGAGCCATCAGGGCTGGAAAAGTTCTTAAAACCATTGAGTCAACCCAACACCATCACTGTGTTCACCATTAACCCATGTCCTGAAATGCCATATCCACACATTTTTGAACACTTCCAGGGAATCCACTTCTGCCCTGGACAGCCTGTTCCAGTTCCTGGCAGAAGTGTCCATGAAGTCCAGTCCATGAAGTCCAGTCCATGAAGAAATTTCTGCTACTGTCTGCTCTAAACCTGTAGTTGAAAGTGAGGGCAATGTTTCGGTGAAATCATTGTTTTGCAAACAGCAAAACTGTCTTTGCAAAACTTGCTTTGCAGCAACAGAGTGGCACTGAAGTGAAATTAATGCCAAAGCAAGATGAGATTTGTGTTTAAGATCACATAAATTGGTTCCATCCCATTGAGGATGACACAGCACTGACAGCACGCAGAGACATACCCAGCCCTGCTGCTTCCTGCCACAGCAAGGACTTCATGCAGACATTTTCTGTCTGCCTCAGGTTTTGGATTTGCATAAAGTTCAAAAAACAAACTGCAGCTGAATCAAAACTGCTGTGTTTCACAGGGCATCTAAGAAAGCTCTGGGGATTACAGCTTCCTTACTATTTTGACACAGAACTTTACCTCAGAGCAGCTTCTTCAAAAAATAGTCTAAAGTTTGCTCAAGAAGTAATACATGTTTTGATTAAACCAGGCTGAGCTTGAAACCAAAGTATAAACTCAAGAAGTGCATGTAGTTTCAGATCTCATATAAACATTTCAAATGGATTTCTAATTAAGCTCTCTTTATTCCCTCTCACTTCCTTGAGAAACAGATTATTTCATATTTTAGAACGACAGCTTACAAAAAATAAGACACTTGAGGTGTCCACAATTTCAAAGCTCAGTAGGACAAATGCATGTTTCTGTCACATGTGTACACCTGATTTAATTGTAGCAAGGATTTTCACACAAAAGTGCACATTATATGACTGCAGCATGACTTAATCCTGGAAGTGCAGGTGTGTTTCACTTCTGGTGCTTTCCTTTTTTGTCCCTGGGACAAAGAACAACTCAAAAATTATTGGTTCCCCACTGTCACCTTCTGTTAAAAAACAGGATTCTATTTCAGTGCCTGGTACATGGGGGCCTTGCAGAGTTCTGCTGTGATGGTGTGTGAGCTGAGTTTATTTGGTCATATATTATTCTCACTTGATATTTACGTGCTGCTGTACTGTGGGAGAAATTAATCACACTGCATTTATCAGAGATAAGCTAATCCAACCAAGGTCGATGGTTTAGCAGGCACAGAGCTTCACAGTAAATTCCTCTGCACAGAGGACAGCAGTAAATTATAACTGGATTTGATTAAGAGGTAATTAGCTAAACCTGTTTACCTTAACCTTTGCTGCAACTGTTGTTTTTACTAGGAGAAGAGTGTCATTAGATTGTGCCTGGGATACAAGTTACGGAGCATACACCACTTCTCACTGTCCAATTTTCATCTGTTATTCAACGAAGAGGTAGAAAGGTCAGGATCAGATTGCTATTGTACAATCCTCCTGAGATGAGAGCAGAAAGTTTCCTTGACAGAGACAAAATAAGCCACGAAGAACAGTAGTTTATTTTTCAGTAGGATGAAGGGGGAGTCAAAAGAACACATGTCTACAGGCCTAGACAGACTTTTGCAATAATTCAACTGTCTCAGTAGATTAGAGAGCCATTTGAACTCACTGAGCATTTTGCAGAAACGGGACAGTAATGCCAATTTGCTGCAGACTGCAAAATAGGGCAGCTGAGAAAAGAACTGGGTGAATATATTTTCCAGTGCACTGTGTTTTCATAAATTACTTCTAAATGTATTCACTCAAGAGAATTAAAGGAACCATAGGAAACCAGGCCTTAAATTGCTTTATAGTCATTTAATTGACCAGTTTAGATAACTTAGTTGAAATAAGGGGCTAGATCAGCCTGAACTCTTGGCTTATTCATAGCATCCACCTAATTTCTAATCACATTTGAGAACGGTGTAGATTTCTGCTCCTTGCCTAAGGGAACAGCAGCTTCATAGCAGAGGGCAGATAAAGTAAACGTGGCTGCTGAAGGACAAGAGATAAGCTTGGTTTACAGTTTTTTGGTTAAGTACATACAGATTTAATGTCCCAGTTTTGATTCCTTGACCATTCTAAACCATTCCTCACCTAAACACACACACGTGATGGCTTTTACCCAGTTTGAAATGGGGTGGTGACTTTAGATCACATCTTCAGCCACAGGTTTTCCCCCGAGCTCCCTTACATCCCAGAAAAACAAAGGAGGCTTCCAGCAAGCCCACAAGGTCTCACCCCAACCAAGCTGTTTCTGGGTGAAGAGAGGAATTTTGAAAGCTTTAAAGCATTACCCACTCAGCAAATCCTTTTAAATCCCCTTTTTTTTTTTTTTTTTTTTTTTTGCTTACCCCAACAGGGCTCAATCTCAAAGATTCAGCGCCCGTATTGCGAAAAAAGGCAATTTCACGTACAGTTCAGGCATTTAAGGGGAGAAAAGGATGCACCAGTTATACACATGCCCATGTAAGCTCAGCCATAAAGCTGACAATTTAACTGCATTTTGCTGCCTGAGAACACTTGGTGCTTATCTTTGTTTTAACCTGTCCAGCTACGCAGAAAGAAATGTACAGTGTAGCCTGATTCTCACTCAATATCACTTATTTAATCAGCAGAAAAGTGTTATGGGTCCCCCATCCGGATTTCTGAAATCTTATTGGCACCAAAGGGAAAAACTAGATGAAATATGGTAGATTATTGCTAAAAAGAGGGTTGGCTTGCTGCTCCAAGAGTTACCTGGGTTGTTCAGCCAGGGTAAGCACTCTAGACCTCACACCCGGGAGTTTGCTGATTGTCCCAAGGAGCCGAGTTTTACATCCCCTGGCAGTGTGGGCAGCCCAGTTTACACCTCCACTGGGTAATCAGTGAAGGGGCGAAAGCTGATTCTGCAGACATATCGGGAATGTGGAGCCACAGGAAGGGGTTTATGGGCTAAAAATGGTCTATTAGCGGCATACTGTTAAAGTTTCTTTGGAGCAGAGAAATAGGTGCTCTGTCTTTTTCCACCGGCAGGGGTTTTGTCATTCCCGGTCAGATTTGGTCTTCAATGGAGCCTGCGGGCAGAGAGAATAGAAAACACTGAAGATAATATGTTCAATGTGTATTTATTGAGTAGCTTTGTCCTTTAAGTCAAAATATGAGACCAAAAGTGAGAGGGAAATTCTGTGTGTGCACATGCACAAGAGGTTCTTCTATACAGACAGTAACTTGATTTCCTCTCCGGGTGGAACTGACTAAAATTCACAAGAACAGTTTTTAGTTCAGACGTTTTTGGCTCTGTAAAGAATCCCAATTCATCTCACAAAGTAATTTTTTTTATGGAGGTAGGAATTTCACTTAACCCTAGGAATTGTGTTAAGCGTCAAATTTCAAGATGCCTTATTCTGAGTTTTCTAAAAGAATTAGAAATGTTCATAAGTCTCACGGGTGCCAGGTAAAATGCCGACATCTCACAGACACTCTCTTCTCCTCAGGAAGTGGCATAAAAGTCACTTGATATAAGCTCAGCTGCTGAAATGCTGTGATTACAGTGATTCCTGCCAAATTATACAGGCTTCTTTTTTCCTTGATGTAAGATTTTGGAGGGAGGGAATCATCTTTTCATTCTTGGGTTGGAGAGCACCCAACTAGAAGTGTCCTTGCTTTTGGCCACTACCGTTGCTCAAACAAAAACAATAAAATAGTGTTAAATAAATAAAATAATAAAAGAAATAATATAATAGAATACATTTTTAAATAGTATATAATTCTAAAATAGAAATGCAATTAGACTATTCCTTTGGTGTGCATTTTGCTACGACCAGGCATCAACAAAAACTAGGTGTCAGTACAAAGTTAATACTACAGTCTTCCAACCCATGAGATTAAACAAGATGCTAGCTCTAAACCGTTTTTTTTATTTTCTTCTCATGAAGCAAAGCAATGAATTTTGAAATCAGTTGTGTTTGGATAAAACTCTGTGTTCTTAGAAAGGCTTTCCTAAGTCCTGGCATCTTTAGTGGAACAGAAAATCATGCCAGTATGACAATATTAATAAAGTCCATTAAATATAGCCAAGATTTGATATTCATCATAAACATAAATGTTTAGAGGCAAAAGGGTAGATCTCAATTTGAAAAAGGAAAGGTTTAACTGTTTTTTACAGAAGATTTTATCATTTATATTAAGAATTTAGAATTAGTGTATTCACATTGGGTTTCATTACTGACTCCTGATTTTTTTAGGCTATGTGGCTCAAATGAGAAGGTTTTCATTCATTTTGAAAGAAAAAATCCTACCAATTTCAATAAGATAAATATTTAAAAATCCAGTAATAACTACAGAAGTGAGAAATAGATGTTGTGAGTCCAGGTTTGTGTCTCTCCTCTTCATCCCCGTGCAGCCAACTGAGCATTCAGAGCACCAAAGATTACCTTTTGTGTCACAAAAACATTGTGAGGGGACGTATTTTGGCTATTAATGAAAGAGGTTTTGATTGGAAGCAGTAAGACTTTTCATGCTGGTTCCCCTTTTTTAATGTGTACTCAGTTTCCATTTTTCATTTAATGTTGTTAATTATTCCTCGCATTGGATGTGTGAGCTGCATTTGGAGTTGTTCAGGTCCTTTGAGTGTGTGACTTTACAGACCCACACTAGAATTATTCCACATTTTCCCTTGCATCAGCAATTTTGTGCTGGGTTTCAAAATCCTTGGATGCTTTTATTATACTCCTTTTTTTTCCTTTTCTAAGCCAGATCCTTTAAACAAGATTAGTCAAGGCTGAGCCTGTGCCACTGGCTTCCAGTGCCAGGTCATTGGGATGTCTGGTGGCAGAGTTGGTTATCATACACATTTTCACTGCTCTTTTCCATTCAGGAGTAGGAATTCATGAGCGTTGCATTTTCTCTCATGTCTCCACTTTTTAGGTACTGTTTTAAAGGGCTATTTATGGGACAACAACAGGAAACTCCTTCTTACATCAGGATATATTAACAAATGCATAATTTCTCTCAGTTCTAGATCAATGACTTCCACATGACAACCAACGCTCAGAACAAGACAATTTAATTTTAAAGTATCCTTTATACATCTGGCTGAGAGGAATTAGATGTTTTTCACCCCGAAATTCAGGAATATCATAAAAGTATGAGAAAGCATCACATTAGTCTGGTGAGGGAAAACTTATCTCCTGCATATGTTCACCAGTTAAGGGTTCTTGAACCGAGGAAAATCAGAAAAATTAAAGTAGGTGGTGTTGGGCAAGAGTGGATTGTGGATTTCCATGCGGACACGCACCTGAAGCTTTCACAAGCCATGGGTATGGCAGAAAAGGTAAATTATTGGTTGCAGTCTCCATTTTGGTGTATTTGGTACCTGAGGTCCAGGGGTCTGTAACTGAATCTGATTGTGCTGGTGGTGACTCCAGGGGAAGGAGGATGCCTGTTGAATTTAGGCAGACCCCGCAAAATGCTTGCTGAATACTGAAAACACCTTTTGATCCCACGAAATCTCTGCCCAGGTCCCAGAGAACCGGATGCGGAGACTCTTGTGGATGTTGTGGGAGAACAATGTGAGTTTCAAGAGGAATTGCAACCCAAAACAATAGCTGCTTTAGGCATTATTAAGTGTTAAGAGAAATCTTGTGGCTTCATGGCTTCTAGGACAGTGACACCACTGCCAGTCTCTTTTCTACCATAGCAAATGTCACGCTAGGCTGCATCTCTACAACCATTTTCTGAGGGCAAGCCTCATCCCACCCAATTTCATTCACTGAAAAGCCACAGTCTTGCCTAAATCAGCAGCCTCTTCTTCCTCTGTAGTCAGAGGGAAGGGACATCCCCCTCTCGTGGCTGACTCATCCTGTCCTAAGCCAGGATGGGTGTGAAAACCCCCTCTGGAGGTGTCTGCTGCTCAGCCCTGTGACCTCCCCTGGCATGCCAGCAGTACCATATGGGAATCACAGAATTATTAAGGGTGGAAAAGTCCTCTGAGACCATTGAGTACAACCGTTCCCTGAGTGCTGCCAACCACACCCCTAACCCATGTCCCCAGGTGTCACATCTACACATCTTTTGAACACTTCCAGGGTTGGTGGCTGCACCACTGCCTTGCAGCCTGTTCCAACGCTTGTCAGATCTTTCAGTGAGGAAAATATCCAATCTAAACCTCCCCTGGCGGAACTTGAGGCAGCTTCCTCTTGTCCTATCTTGGAGCAAAGATTGACTGGAAACTATAAGGAAAGATGAACCAAAGCATGTGATAAGAGCTCAGGGAGAAATGTTTTCTCTCCCAACCCTTCTCGTCCCCTGAAAAGTCCCTGAAAATGTCACAATGATCAAAGTACCTGTCCTTCCTTGCAGCTGGAACCCAGGACAGGACAAATTGAATTTCATTTTGTGGTATCAAAACTAGACACCCATTTTAGTACATCCCTGTGTTTCCCCTCCATATCCTCCTCCCACTGCCACTGTGTGGCACATGGAAGCTGCTGACTGCCCTCACTCCACAGCAGAGCTCACCACAGACAAATAATTTGGGCCAGCAAACTGGGTGCAGTCAACCCTAGCTGATGCCAATTATTCCAAACCTGAACAATCACTAATTACATCTTGAAAATCAGTATATTCTGCAGCAGCACACTATGAAAACTTCAGAAAATCACTCAGCAAGCTAAAAAGGATGTTTAAAAGCTTCTCATTTGCTAGCAAAGAGAGGATGCCATCAATTCAAAGACTTGTCAGACTGCAGGCTGGATTTAGGCTTGGTCTGAAGACAGCTTGTTCACAAGGCAGGGCTTTCTGGACTGCTTTACACAAATATGTTTTGTTTCCCACTGGCTTTCCTAGATGGAGAATTCAGAAAAAAAAATAATAATAACAGATGACACATTTTTAAGCATTTTGCCAAGTAGAGATGAGATCCACACTAAAACTTTGCCCAGTATTTGTACTCAGGCCCATTGCATAAGTGGAGTGAAGTTCCAGGTATTTCAGTCCCTGAGTTTCAGAGGTGTTAGTCAGACTTATTCTCTTAATTTAATTAAATTGCCATGAGAAATTTCAGAGAGGGTGTTGGGAACCACTGTTTCAGGAGCTGTTTTAATCTGTGTTTCCAAGGCATTCTCTATCCTAGCCTGGTCTCATGCAGAGATAAAACCACTGAATTGCTAAATACAAATATTTGTGGGCTTTCAAGATGCTTTGCTTTTTGCTCCAAACCCAAAAGAAGAGAAAGCTGAGCAATGAGTTTGCAAGATTTTATTGTTCCTTTCTTTTTTTTTTTTTTTTCACCCCCAAAAATGTAAAGACTCAGCTGTAAGCATCTGCCCATAGCTAATATTTCTGAAAACCAGATCTGAGTGAATTGTGCAGAAAAAAAATATTCCTGGAAAATTTAGGGAGTTGAGTTCCAAGATACCTAGGTCCCTCAACACTCTTTTATTTCCCTCCAGCCCATTTCCCACCAATGTCCCTCCACATTTCTCTGAGCCACCAAAGGCTCAGAAAGGGTAAGAAAACAGCGCTTCCTAGGGGAAATACTGCTGTCTTTAGGAACTGCCACAGCAGATCTCATGTCTCCCTCACTGTGTCTCAACACAACCAGAAGAAAAGCCATTGTTCACAGATTGTTATGGTCCACATCGTCAGGTGAACCCCAGTGGTCAGCAATAACTGAATGGGGCTGAGAACAGCTCTGGGGGCCTGACTCCCCCCTAAGTCTGGGTCTGCTCCTGCCTTGCCCCAGGGGAAACACAGGCAAGGCTCAGAGCCCAGCTCAGGAGCTGGCCAAAGGCTCCGCTGGCGTTGTGTGGGTGGAGCAGAGCATCCAGAGCAGGGTGTTAGAGGGCTCCTCTGCTCCAGAATCCTCGGGGTGTGACCAGAGAGAGCACAGGGAGCAGATCTGGCTTCCTACACCCCAACCAGTGGTGCCTTCCCTGCTGCAGTGCACAGAGCTCTCTTGCTGCACTGAAAGCAGCTTCCTCACAGGGCCCGCTAAACATATCCATTCTTGTGATATTTTGCTGCTTTTTGCAGAAATTAGCTTCCATACGCCGAAATACAGGGCATTTAAATTCTTCCCTGTACTGCTCAGCTGCACTGCCAGTGTCAGCTGGCCACAGGTTCAGGCTCAAGTTTGGGCCACATTCAGTTTTCTTCCTGTGAACAGAGAGTGAAAGGACAAGGAGAAATGGTTTTAAACTAAAAGAGGAGAGATTTAGGCCAGGTTTTAAGAAGAAATTGTTCCCTGTGAGGGTGGGGAGGCCCTGGCACAGGGTGCCCAGAGAAGCTGTGGCTGCCACTGGATCCCTGGAAGTGTGCAAGGTCAGGCTGGACAGGGCTTGGAGCAGCCTGGGATAGTGGAAGGTGGCCCTGCCCATGGGAGGGAGTGAAATGAGACAGACTTTAACACCCCTCCCAACCGGAATCAGCCTGGAATTCTCAGATTCTTGTGGATTTTCCCTGCTAACAACGATTTGGTGAGACCATGTGGCACTGTGAGGTGCTGGCACCAGGGACGGGCACACTTGGAGAGTGCTGTGGCCAGATGAATTTCTGGACATACCCAATGCACAGGGAAGGTAACGAGTGCAGAAACAATTTATATAACAAAAGGAAATCCAGCAGCTTCTTCAGTGTCCCCATTTGATTCTGGTTCCCACCACGCCTCTGAAAACAGCTCCATGATGTCTGTTCAGAAGAAATTCACAAGTCCATCCTTGAAACCTTTACGAGGCTACACCCGCTTCCCAACATGCTGTTATGGCTCTCTTACCACCCTGATAGCACCCACTGCTGATCCATCTGCCAGCTTAAACTGCCCAGAAACAAGCTCCGGTCTTTTCCTCCCCATCTCTTCCCCTTTCTCATCAGCTCAATTTCCAGCATCACCGTAGGTGATTCCTCCCCCTTCCTATCAAATGCTCAGGTCCATAACCTCAGCACCCCATAACCTCATCCTCCTCCTCCCCTTCATCAGACACGAATGCCTTCTTGCAGCCATCGTGCCTGACATCTCGTCACACAGAAAGCAGGATGCTGTTAAAGTTATAAGTCAGACCCACAAAGTTTAGGAGAAAACATGAGACTGTCTTGGAAAGCATGAAATTAATACCAGTTTTACAGCCACCTTCTCACTGCTTTGGCCCTTGCAGTCATGGAGAACTCGGGATAAATTCATTAAAGTGTGCCTTACAGGGCACTTTGCAGCAGCTGGACATTTCAAAGTTTAGCTACTTAAACTCACCCTTTAATTAATTTAGAAAGCTTTTTAAATTTTATTTTGTCAATAGTGTAAACCACAATAAAGTGTGTGTGTGACATAAAAGCAAGCAGCCTCACACACTAAAAACTTGTTAAACTGCAGATTTTGAATCTTCTTATGTTAAGCAGTTCACTAGAGCACAGAATCAGGGACTCATAGAATCATGAAATGGTTTGAGCTGCGAGAGACATCAAAGCCCATCCCGTTCCACCCTCTGCCATGGGCAGGGACACCTTCCACTGTCCCACGTTGCTCCAAGCCCCAGTGCCCAGCCTGGCCTTGGACACTTCCAGGGATCCAAGGGCAGTCACAGCTTCTCTGGGCACCCTGTGCAGGACCCACCACCCTCACAGGGAAGAATTCCTTCCCAATATCCCATCCAACCCTGCCCTCTGGCAGTGGGAAGCCATTCCCTGTGTCCTGTCCCTTCATCCCTTGTCCCAAATCCCTCTCCAGCTCTCCTGGAGCCCCTTTAAGCACTGGAAGGGGCTCTAACTGCACCCTAGAGTCTTCTCTTCCCCAGGCTGGACATTCCCAGCTCTCTCAGCCTTTCCTTATTGCAGCCAACGTGAAGATTAAAACCAATGGATGCCGTCAGTATTTCCTTCATTTTCTTTTTGAAGGTTTAATGGCAACTGCTTTATTTGTTTACAAGGAGCTCCCAGGTCTCTCAAAAGCTTTGAGAAGAGGTTTTTTTTTCCTTGCTCCTGCCTCCCTTCTCACCCGCTGGAGCACGAAGGGTCTGTGCTGCAGGATCACGTTGCAGTGGGTTTGCAGCCTTGGCTGCATGGCCAGGCCTGGAAACAGATGACTTACTTCACCACAGTTTCTCATGACATCTCGGTAATTAATGCCCCAGATCCCACTCCATCGCCTCTCTGAGGAGCGCAGCTCTGATTTAATTGCCTCATAATGTGTACTCAAAAGGAATACTTGTCTAATTGTCCCTAGGCAGATCCTTGGATGAAAGTCTGTGAGAAAGCATATAGGCTGCAACACTGAATAAAATCCCACAAAGCACAATAAAGCATGAGCTTGTAACTCTTTGTTACTCTCAAATACCATCAAAACAGTAACTTTATTTTTTAAGATATTCAAGAAACAAATTAAGGATAAAATTTTGCTACATCCTCTGTGTCCTCACCCCCTCAGCTACACAAAACAAGATCTTGAGGCGGATTTCATGAAATCATAGGATCATTAAGGTTGAAAAATATGTTTCTTTAGTGTAACAGCTTCCTCAGGAAGGGATAAAGTTTCAAAGCACAGTGTGATGCTTGAGCAGTGCTACTGCAGTTTGTGGGGGAGAATTGTCACTCAAAGGTTTTTAATAAGCCTGTTAAAGGGCAGAAGTCCCGAGTGAGGTGAGTTACCAGAGATTTGATACCTGCAGCAACAGTGGTGTTCTATCAAAACCTCCAGCCACTGTGCCAAGGGTGCAGATAAAGAATGCACCCATGGAGGGCACACAGTAAATTAAATCCTTCTGAACACCAAATATTACAGCCAATTGTTCAATATTCAGTAGGATTCAAAATTATTCAAAAGTGTACCTGACATCTCTGGTTCTAAGCATTACCACAGCTCAAAGATTCAAGATCCTTCTCTCTCTCCAATCACTGGGTGCATTAGGGTTATAAAATCACTTATTTCTAGTTATCTTACTTTCTTCAAACAAATAATGTTGTTTCCATAATTTCTGTGCTACAAAGAGATCCCTCTGGACTGATTTCTCTGTCTGCCTTCAATCCCATGCAAAATACAAACCCAAGTCCACCGCTGGTCCCTTCTTTTTGAAGCTGCGTGCAGAAACCTGCATTAAAACTCCTAATCCAAAAAGGAAGATCAGAATAAAGATGATGGTCAACTGCTTAGAAAGGTTTATAACCAAGTAAAAGAAAGAAAAATTCACATTTTCATTTCAATTTTTGAATATTTTTTTCTAATAGCACACCTGAATGTTTAATTTTTAATTACTGTTTTGCTTCCTTGCTTTTTTGGGGTGAGAGTGGGTTAAATTAAATATGAATTAAACTGCTGACTAAGAAAAAGCAAATTTTGATTTTTCTCATTTCACTTGAAAAATTCAACTATATCCAGGCCAAATGTATCCAGCCTTCTACTCCCCCTAAAAAATTGTGTTTCCAGCTTCTTAGCCCATCTGTAGAGATGAAACACAATAATTCTTACAGTTCTTCACCGGAAAATGCAGCCTCAGCTGGAGTCACAACCATGATTTACAGGTAGATTTCAGTACACACTCAGAATTACAAGATTGCCCAGCTGATCCCTTCAAATCCTTACACGGATGATGTAGCTCAGCACAACAGATGCTGAGTCACAGAAATGGACAGGGTCTGGGTGTGCAAATGCTGCTCCAAATCCACAACTGTGAACAAGTGCCGACAACAGGAAAACCCATTTTCAGCCCAAAACTTGATCCATGGTGCAGAGTCTGGTGTTGACTGATTGCACACTTGGGGATTACTTCTGAAGTCATGATGCAACATCCCCAAATTACCACAGGACAGCAGCTTTGGGTGCTGCTACAGTGCAGAAATCAAGCTTTCTTAGACTGTATTAATTACAAATGTCTCATCATCCTCTACATCCTAACAGGTTTCTTGTAGGGGTTGGATTTTTTTCTTTTCAAGCTCCTTGAAAATCTCATATATCCCTGTACCATATATTTGAAATAAATCTGCTAAAAGGTACGTTTTTATTAGCATGACCTTGGTAACTTTTCAAGGAACTCTGTGCATAATATTTAACAAGAAAACAAAACCACTTGGCCAAGCACTCTTTTAAAAATGGACTAAAACTCATGAATTAGATTTGTTGGTAATTCAAATGGCAGAAATATTATCCTGTCTGCAGTCTGTTATGAGACATTACATATGCTCTGCTGGGAGTCAGATGGATTTAAAGAACCGAGCTTGTAACTTCATTTACTTCAAAATGCAGTTCATGCAGAGTACACATGTAACGTGCACTTACTGTGATGTTAAATGCTAGAAATGAGCTGTTGCTGTGAGTTGGAGAGGTATGAGGGGGTCCTCCCCCCACCCAAAATGAGGATTTTGGCACACATTTATATGGAGTTGTTCCTACACGTGCTAGGAGCTCACAAGAAAACACCGGCCATTCCCTCAGCGAGGAATTCAAAACAATATGCAAACACCAAAACTTTGCTTCCTAAATATGAACATATTGATGTGAGCAAGAAGATGCTGAGCAACATGAGCAGAACACAGATGTTTCTGTTTCTGAATATTTTTTTTATTTTATTTGTGAGGATACATCTGACTGTGATCCCATAATAGTCTGTCTCTATACTACCTTTATCCCAATATCTGCTTACCACCTCATCAAAAAATTGCAATTGGGACAGGATTTTTTAAAGAAAATGGCATGATCATGGAAGAGTCCCCTCTGAATAAAACCAATGTGGACAGTTTTTCTTTTTTTCTTTCAGAACTTTCTCTGATAAGTCAATTCCCTATAAGAATTTTCTATAGAAACAAATTCTTTTTTGTTGTAAAGTGCTGGAACAATGTAGACTGAGAAAACTTCAGATTCCTGTATTACAAATTTATTAATGAAGATATTCCTCGCAACCAGCGCAGGATTAAAAAAGACAAAAATTTGAAAGCAGTGATGAAATCTTGGTTCTTCTGAGATGCAAAAATAATTATGATTTCGTTAAGATTTAGAAGGAAAATTTCCTTTTTTCAAGGAAAAAGAAAAGGGGGAGGTATTTAGTCTCAAGTCAGCTCTCAACCTTTTAAAAAACAAAGAAAATTGAATTTTTAATCTCTTAGCAAGTAGGAGGCATTGTAAAGTTGTGTGCGTTGGAAAAATACTGCTGCACAGTAAATTGTTACCAGCACATTAATCTGGAAAATCAGGGAAGAAAAGTTCCCCTTAAGACAAAGAAGAGAGATTTTACAAAACTGCTGTCTTTTTGTCTACATTAGAACAAAGTTTTTTGGTCTTCTATGATACTATTCTTATCATAGAGGGAGGGGTTGTGGGAGACAGTGTTTTCTTTTTTAATTAGTTACCTGGAAGCAGATTAGTTAGACAATCTAAATTATCTATACTATGATTTAGGCTTTAATTCATATTTGTCCATTCTGAAGTTATCTAAAATTAAATTGAAAGCTCTCTATTTAAAAGACAGCTTAGAGATGCCACCCATTTTCTCCCTCTCTCTCTCTCTGACAGCTTTCTTACCCACAGCAAGAGCTCCGTCTCCCTTTTATCTGACGTTGCTGCTGACCTTGGTTAGAGCACTGACACTGTTGAGGGGTTCTGCACTCAGACCCTCCAATAAATCAGGAGAGATTCCACCACTGCTATTTGAGAGGCACCTCCAGCAGAAAACCAGCAAGACACAGCTGGAGCTGGGGGACTTCTGTCGCACAGCACAAGGAGAAACAAATGCAACTGGACCCTGGAGCAGCTTGCGCTCTCTGGAGAGGGCGGAACCAGAGACCTGAAAGTTGCAGAAGCTCAGGCACTGCTTCTTGGTTGAACTGAACTGTTTACAGCGCGTGGTAGTAAGCTGCAGACTTCACAGATCCCTCAAGATCTCCCCTAAAACAAAATACCACAGCAAATAGGAAACACTTGTTTCCCAACACACACACTCTCCAATATGATTTAATCTGGAACATTCTACAACTTTTGCTTTGTTTTCTACTTAAAAAAATTACATTGGGAAACTCTCGCAGTCTTTCCTTGCTTTGTTCTCCATCCAGCTATGAATTAAGTCTACCTAAAACAGGTAAAGTTTTAAGTCTACATTAGACAGGTAAAGTTGTACCTCTCTTGACACTATGCAGAAAGTTAATACTTCATCTGGAGAGCAGCCTGTCCTCTTGTCCACTGAAAAATATTTATGATGCCACACAAACCACGGCTTTCTGACAGACCCCCAACATCAGAGGCATAAAAAAAAGAAATTAATACCTTGAGAAAAAAATTTTGCCCTGATTTTTCTATGTAATACATATATTTAATATTTCAATAGATTGCTTTACACAGGAAATACCAGGCAAGGTCAGAGAATAGTTATGAGAAAAATAGATGATATTCTGAAAAGGCACTGTACTTGGCAGTAAAGAGCTTTCTAAGAAAATCTCTGAAGAAGGAACTCAAATATGGTAGAAAGAGCCATCAGAAGAGAAAAAAACATTATAAATAGAGGCAAAATTATTTCATTTTGCTGAGAGGAGAGAACTCTCAGACGATTTGAAAAAGCTACAGTTATACACCGACCTGGCAAGTGAAAAACATGCAAAACTCTAGGCCTTACGAGAAACAATGAACAAAAGTCTGGTGACATCATGGAGAGATCTGTGCAAATATCTTTTGACATGTGCAGGGACAGATGTGGGGTTTTAAAGATATATAAAGCACATGTGCATATAATTATGTGAAATTATACATTTTTAATTGGTCATACAGCTAATTGCATATCCTTACATGTATAATATTAGCACTTAAGGTTAGACAGTTGCTTATGAACCCAGCCAAGCTCATATAAATTTCCAGGCCAAATATTATATCTTTATTACACGTTAGAATGAATAAGATAATGAAAACCTCTTGCTTTCTAACTTAAAGATAATAAATATTGATGTTCTACATTCATCCCAGTAGAGTGAATAATTTATAATTAGTATGATGGGGGAAAGGAGTTGAGTAACACAATTCTTCATCAATTTATCCTAATTTTGTGTGTATGAATTCTAAGCTGCCCAGATCTGAAATATCTAAAATTATATTATCACTCATAATTAGGTTTGGAGGGTTGTTCTGTTGTTGTTTGGGTTTTGTTTTACGGGTTTGTTTTTTTTTTTAATATTGAACTGAAGATATTTCACAAGCATTATGTTTGATTCTTTGGAAAATCAGCAGCAAAATCCAAGGCAAATTTATGGTTCTGGACATGCCCAACTACATCTGCTCACTAGTGAAAAAATATGTTGAAAGTACATTTCTTCAATTTGTCCCTAGAAAGCTCTTCTTATAAATTCAAACCTTACACAAACCTTCCCATAGACTGATTTCAAATTTGTTGAGATTAACTGGCCACGTCTCTATTCAGCAGAAAAGTTCAGCAAATGAGTGCAGTCCATTCTCAAAGAAAATTCATTTTTCACTAAAGGAAAGACTCCACGAAAAATGTTGCAGTATTCTCTCACGTGATATTGAGCTGTCACCCAAACTGCATAATTGCACTAATTCTTGTCCAAGGGACCTCCCACTGGGAAATGCATCTCTCCATACTAATGAAGCCCAACACAAAGTGTAACTTGGACATTTGCATGTTAATGGGGTTTTGTACACGAGACTGTTTATTCAGCATGCCAGAAACACTGAAAAGAAGGTGTTAACAGAAACCTTTAGCCAGAATAAGACAGGGTTAATTAGGACATATGGAATGGGATCCGAGTAACAAGAGACATTAAAATTAACCCTGTTTACCCAGCTGTAGCAGGACAAGAGAGGGGGTGGGGGAAATCTCCTCTTTGACCCACACAAAGGTCTTTTCTGCCATAGGATTTAGGGGCAGTATTTTCCTACTGGCACAGCTCCACCAGTGGTTGGGGCATTTGCACAGATGAGGTGATATGTATCCATCAGTCCTTTCATCCCTTGTCTGACTCCTCCCAAAACCTGTGAGAGAATTGAAACACGGGAATGATCTTGACAAGGTGAAATTACTCTACCAATAAAAGTAGCAGCAAGATATTTTTGGCAAAACAATATGAGGTTCAGGCCAAATCTGTAACTGGACTGCACATTATACAGGCATTTTTAATGTTAAAGCACTTGAGGAGAGTATGAGGACAATCAGGGACTCTGGTTAAGAGCCTTCATCCATGCCTAGGTCTTCCAGAAAATTTGTGAGAAGAGAGTCAAAGGCCTGTTATGAATAACCTAACATCACAATGAGAGGAAAAGGCAAATAATGAAAATGATGTCTGAATCTTGTAGCAGAAAATATCACAGTCTCATAATTCCAAAAGTGTATTTCAGATTCTGTGGTATAATCTTGTTGCAGAACAGGATACAAAAATAGCCTTTTCTTCCCTTTTAAACAGACTGTGCTTACTGACTTTTTTCTTACTTAACATTTTTTCCCTAAGAATATTGAATATATTGCTCCTTGCTAACTTTTGTGGCTATGACTTCACCCCAGGGTCACAGAAGGAATAGTTGACCAATGTTTCCACTGGCTCAGTTCTCAGATGTTGCTGCCCTCTTTCCTCACAAATTGGTAATTGATTACTACAATCAAGGCAAGAGCAAAGAACTTAGTTATTCCCTAAGCTGGCATTTCACACTTGCATTTCAGACCTTGAAAGGACTTTTTTTTTTCATGCCCTAAAGCTTGTTTCTTTTAGTATTCTACCAGCTGATTTAACAAATCAACTATAGCTCCTCCCCATAAACTTTTTATTTCTATTCCTAGATCTTCCTGCCCACAGCAATACTATTACTAACGTATTTCAAAGCAGATTTTAAAATTGGAGGTTCAGTTCCTGTTTCTCATAGAAGACTGATGCTTTTCTTATCACATCAGGAAAGGCTTTTTATTTTTCAAAAAAAAGGGGTTTATTTTCCCTTGTCTTTTTATTTTGGTGTGTACCAATAAATGCATGCCTTTGTAAGCAGTGTAAGCAGAACTACATTTGACTGATTGATAAGAAGCCTCTGCTTGCTCAGAAGCCATGTATGTGTCATCCTGGAGGAAGCAAAATGACAGAAATGACAGCCAGCATGCAGGACAAGGATATCAGGAGAGCTGCTGTGTTCCTTGGTCATAATGGTGCTAAAATGGAAAAGGAAAATAAAAAAAAAAATTCTACTGAAGTCTCCAACAGTCACAAGCATCTCTCTTTTCAGCACAGAAGCAATTGCTGCATTGTTTACTTAAAAAAAAAATTAAATTATGTAATTCAACAACAAACTCCTGTTAGGAATGGACAAAGGCAGGAACACATTGCGCACAACTCTCTGTTGCACAAAGGGCTCAGGGCTCTGTGCTGTGATGCAACGTCTGGCCAAGGTGCCATCTATGGGGAATACTGCTATTACTCCTGCACAGAGTATTCTCTGGGCTCAGGCCTATAGAAACTTAACTGAGTCAGACCAACTGGAATCACATTTACACTGCAGAAATGGACGTGACAGAGAATTATTACCATGTTATTTTTGGGACTGTTATGTCAGTGTGGAAAATCAGTGGCTAAAATGTGGAAAAGAAAGTTTCTCCATTTCTGAGAGCTGCCTGTGTTTCATGGCAGATGGGATGAAAGAGGCAAAAACAGGGTGAAAGAACGAAAAGTGCTCAGCCAAACTCCCGCTTGGGCACTGCAATGCGTGCACAGCAGACCAGGAGCTGCCTCCAGCACAGCTCTACCTACCAGCCACTGTTTATATGGCAGCTACTTCAGTGGGACCAGAAGCACCACTTGTTTTAGAAAACCTTCTGTTCTTCGGGGAATGAAAGGCATCTGTCATATACTTCCCATGATGATGGGTGCCTTGGCAGCTGAACAAAGGAGGCTTTTTGCCCCAAGAATGAAGCAACAATAAACCTGCTGCCATCTCTCCCTCTGCGAGGAGTGCACGTTTCCTTTTGATCTAATGAGCCCAACACGAGCAAACGCCGTTCAAGACTTTTGCAACCCTGAGGCGTGTGGCTACTTGAAGACCAAGAATTACAGCAGCGTTTGCGGGGAGCTCATAACTGCAGGATTGTGGTGATTTATTGGCAGCACTGACAGTTGCCTGGGTTGCTTGCCATGATACAGGCCAGTTGCATTCGTGATAGATTGAGGTCACGGAGGGGGAGTGGAATAGGTCCTGTCATATATCCTTCATCAGGTTTTCATTTGTCTGTGAGTTAGGGTTGTGGTAGCAGTGGGAAAAGGGTCTCATCTGAGTGTTTATTTTTCTAGCCTGAAGGGCTCTGTTCCTCAAACATCCTTGTGTTTGATACCTGAAAAAGAGACATCAGCATGAGGGATTTGTGACTTGACTCACTGACCTGTGCTGCCACTCAAATTTCAAAAGTGAAATCTAGAGCTTGAAAGCTTAAAAAAAATGAAAATACTAGGTAGAGCAGTACAGGTCTTTGAAGAGCCACATACACCATTCTTTGAGCATGGTGTGCCTAACACGTGTGCCCCATGCAGTGTGCTTCTCCCAGCTTGATAAGGGTCTGTGTGCTCCGCTCAGCAGTACAAAAACACCCATAAAACCTCTAAATAACAGATCTATCTCACACCTCCACAGAAAATGCCAGGAGTACTACTCAGGATTTGAAAAATCAGGTCCATCACTTGTTTCTTGCGAATGGAACATTTAATTCACTACTCTGCCTCACACTCCCACACAAATAAGTACAAATAGGCACCAGTGTTCTTTCAGTCAAAGATCTTGGTAGCAAAATTATGCCCAAAACCCAGCACTCCTCATTTCTATAGTGCCACTCCCTCCAGTGACAACTAAATAAATTTTATTATCTAAAGAGCATTTTTTAAAAAACAGATAACCTCCAAAGCTTTTAACTGACTCTGCTACTTTATCTTCTACAGCAAATTTGCCATCCCAGGCAGATCAAGTGGGAGGATGGTGCTTTTGTCTCTGTATTCCCTAAACCTGCCTGGGAAAGCCAAATACATTTAGGAGTCATGGAAATGGTGTACAACCACCAGAGGCTCCTGCACTGCAGCGCAGGAGCTGGAAATAAGCAGAGGATGCAAAACGTGGGTTTGGCATTTCAGACATCTCTTAGTGAGGGTGTGCACAGACACGTGTGTGGCGAACTTTGTGCAATAGCCAAGTGAGATGGCACATACAGCTGGAGGATAACCATTAAAGTATCAGCCTATGTCTAACATCTATCCATGTGGCTTTGCTCCTTCTTGATCTTCCCTCGGGATAATGAAGACTAATTAAAACAAGTCCCTTTCCCACAGAACTCTAACACCTACCCAGTGCTCCTCACAGCCCAGGTGTGTTTTGCTCATAATAATGACTCAATATTAATTAAGACTGAGTAGAGGGAAGGGAGTGCTCTCTCATTAGCAGCAGACACGAGGTGCTGAAGCTGCCACACTCTGCACTGGTGTTATCCTGAGCTTTCTGCACAATGGGGGTATTTTCCACCAAGGGCCTCACAGTCTGTACCCATCCCTTCACCATTTGTGACCAACAGACCCCAAAATCTTCCTGAGACCCTGGACCCCTTGAGAAGTGGGAGTTCTCCTCCAGTTTTCACAGAGGAAAAGCCAGAGCATCTCTGCTGAAAGCAATCGAGCTTCAGCTGTGCCCTGTCACCTCTTTACGCACCAACTTAAGGATTTCATTTAGCTACCTAATTAGGCAACCAGGGAAATATGAAAACCAAAGCAGTCAGGTATAAACAGGAATACTTCAGTTACTGAAGGAGCTAATAAGGCCTGAACCTGCACTCATGTGTATTTTATCAGATAAACAAAAAGGGGGGGAAAAAGACACACAGTTTAAACATATGCTTCCAATTTTCTCAGAACTAGTAAATGGAAAATACTGCTCTGTCATTAACAACTTTCATATTTATTCTGCAGTATATAAGTTTAGAGGTGGGTCATGTTTCTGTGGCAACTATTGTGGAAACAAAAATTCATTGTGCTGTAGTCTTACGTTAATTAAAAGTTACAGCATAAAAACACCTCTACTACTTCAATACATTTTTAGTTACTTAGTTCAAATTCAGGACTGAGTTTGTCATTCAAGTCAAATATAATCTGCAAATCCAAGAGAAAAACATATTAGGATTTCCTCAAAGAGAATTACCTTTCTTAGTTTCCCTATTACATGAGAAACATGAGTTAAAAGACTCTTTTTAAAATAAAACGTCACTGCTATTAACCCAAATGGATATCCAGGAACTTGCCAAACAAAACCGAGTTGTTGGGTTTTAGGTACAGAAATTGGCTTCTAACAATGCATTCAAAAATCTGTTCACTTTTATTTTAGAGGAATCAGAACAGCTATTAAGGAGTTTATTTTCTCCTGGCCTGTTGGTTTGGGGGTTTTATTTCTTTCTTGCAAGAAAAGAAATTATTTCTTTCCTGCAACACAAAATCTCTGTGCTTTATCCAACATCTCTAGAGGTTTATGCCTTTTCATCTGGTGGCCCCATTCCCAGGAGATTTCCACACCTCTCCGTTGGTTCCCCAGCTGTTTCTATCATCCATTCACCTGCTCACAAAGTCAGTGTCCATATCTCCAGTCCTGAAACAATCAGCGCTGAATGGCAGATTTTACCCTGATACACTCTAATGGATACCAAAAATCTTGGTGAGAACAGACCAGGGAGAAAGTTGTTATTAAGGATACTTTCCTGTTCCATTTTCACAAACGTATCCACTAAATCAGACAGAACTTGTCAAATTATGTTGAAAACTCTTTATCTGTGTATTTTTGAGAATTTTGTATTCAGCAACTGATCCATACCAGCCTCATTGCACTCTTACACAAATTCCTTACTTTTAATTTGCCATGCTGAGAAATTCTGGAGGCCATTGTAGTTGATGGTCACAGGGATCTGTATGATTTAATGTTTGTAATTCAGCTTAGTCTAATCCCCCGGAAATGGTATCAATTATTAGATAAGATTTAGTCATTTGCATGGGTTCAGGAAACCTCTTGTTGCTTAGATTGTCAGAGCAAAGAAAACTTTGGGTTCAGACTTCCCTGAGACAACATCTACACCTTAATAAGGGGAAACTTTAACATCTTTTTCGATTGTCACACAGATCTATGAAAGGCATAATATTTTGTGGATAAAACAGCTTATTTTTTGGACAAAAGGTTAAAATCCTAATCAGTTTTAATTTTCAATGCCACCAGGAAGAAAAAGGGAACAGAGAGTATGTCCTGAGAGTCTTTTCCTTGGTCTTCCTGGGGTTATTTTCACTTTCTTTTGAAAATCTCCTTTGAGACAAGGAGATATATGATATAACGTTGACAAAACTGTAAATCCAGTGTTGATGTCATCCAGGAAAAATTCCAACAGTTAGGTACCAGGAGCTACACACTCTGCAATGTTGGACAGCAAGATGTTCTCAGGTGGTTGATTTGCATTGGATATTTCATGTACATCTTATTTGCTAAAGTAGGTGATCATCAGTTTCCAATGACTTGTTTTGACCTTATTCAATGGAAAATGAGGTGCTATTTCTGGCATGTTTATGAACCTACTGTTTAGCCCTAAAAGTTTTGCAAGAAAAGGGATAATAAATAGTTATTCACTTCCACTGAATAGCTTTGTAGATTATGTGCTGAGGGCAGTAACAGCTGCTTCTCGTTACCAAAAAGGCCTCCTACTATGTGTACTGCTAACACACCGAGCTAAGGTCAAGCCGAGTAGCAGGTTTTTTTCCCCAACATTGTTTAAAAGCTTTTAAATAAAACCATATTAGAAATACAGTCATCTCTGGTAACTGATTTTCAAAAGCAGAGTCAGAAGAGCTGTGAGGGTTTTTTTTAAATCTTCTTTGTTTCTGATTTGGAAGGCTTTTTCTTTTCTCTGTTAAAGGGTCCCTTTCATGCTGCTAAACTCTGGAGGATTTTCCTTGCATTTCCTGAAGCTTTTTTTATTCTCCTGCAGTTTTTTTTTTCTTTTTTTTTTTTTTTAATCATGCTGCGCTACGTTTTCTTCACAAGAGCACTGTAATAATCTAGATAATTGTTCTGAAAGTTAACACATTGCTAATTTTCCCTGCCATGCACAGAGCAGGGCTGGGTCATTCCCATCCATGTGGTCCCCCGTCTGCTCTTGCATGACAGGACTGAGTTTGGACAGGGGGAGGAGGGCATCCCTCAGATAACAGAGCTGACTCCAAATCAGTACAGCTAACAGAGGACTGTGGCTTCCTTCTTGAACCATCTTCTAGATGCCATCACATCTCCCTGGACTGATGGTTTAAGAAGTGATTAGCACCTGCCCTCGTGGAAGCTCATTAAAGGGCTGCTATAATTCACAAGTTGTGCCGCCTCTTGGAAGAGCAACACTCCTGAAAGAGGGTCCATCCTGAAAGATACAGCATAAAGTCACCGCTGTCTTGGGCATGGTCTCTTTTTTGTTATTATTACTATTATTTTTTATTTTCCCCCTTTAATTTGCAAGGAATATGTGAAAATAAAGCAATCCATTGCACTAACAGTGATAGAGAGAGGAAAAGCTCTTTGTACTAAAAGGAAAGAGAAAAATCTGAAGCCATAGCTCTGCTGTGGTTTCTAATTACAGAATCTTGTAGAGGCTGCTAAAGTCTGTGTAAGCAAGTAGAGATTCCTAACAAAGCTGCCAATTAGTACCACTCCCTTATGACCTGTGACATTAGTTCTTCCTACACCAAAATGCACTGAGTGCTGACATTAACACAAAGGCTCATCACTTCTTTCTCAGTCGTTCCCAGTTGCTTTTCAAATGGAAGGAAGGAATAATTTTTTATTGACGAAGAAGCAAACATTTAGATGTAATCTGTACCCAGACCCATGTCACCTTTCTGTGGAAGAAAAAAACCCAGTCAGAAAGCTTTTATACCCCTTATTTTTCTGCATTTGAGTTTCCAAACTGCCAAACTTTACACGACAGAAATAGAAAAGCAGAGAAGATATATACTACTTTACAAGCCTCTCAAGTTATTTGCATCTCCAATAACTTCTGTAGGACTTTCAGCAGTTATCACTATGTTTTTATTTGAGTTCAAATTGTTCTAAGCACAGCTCCAAATGGTTTAGTTCACCCAGCCATAATTAGGCTGGAAAAATTTTCATAAAGGATTGGGCCCAATAAAAAGAGAAAAGAAATAGGGTAATCTGTTCTACTAGAATAAATTAATTTAGGTGAAAAAAACAAAACAAAAAAAAAAAAGGAAAGAAGAAAAACTTGTGATTCAGGGAGGAGGTCTCAGAAAATCAGTTTTAAGCCAATGTAAAAGTGAATTGGAGATCCGTGCTTTAATAGCACTAAGAAATATATTTTAAACAGTAACTGAACAAAGAATAGGATATTCCCTTCTGGTCAACAAATCTTTTTTGTGGTAACACTCACACTAATGGAAAAAATGTGCAGTGCACTGTTCTTAATTGCAGAAGTCAAGACTGACTTTATAGTCCTGTGGTGCCGGTTTGGTAGAAAACACCATAAATCCCTGTTGTTTATCTTTGCCATCAGCTTTAACATGAAAAAGCACCACAGATGGGAAGATGTACCAAAGCCTCCAGCCTTCAAAGCAGACTCTAGTGAGGAACAGGCTCCTGTAGGGCTCTGGAGTGATCTCACTGTGTTCCTTGGCCTCTGCTCAGCTCTTTGCACCATCCATCTCCCACACACCTCCCTCCCTCAGCTTAACCAGTTCACTTGTAAGGGAAACACAAAGGATTACTGGGAATTCCTCATGAAGGAAGGTTTCTCCCAGTGGAATCCTGGTTAATAAAAGAGATAGAAGTGAAATAAATACTTTAGCCAAACAGGGACACTTGGTAGCAACAAACGCAGAGATGGCCAGGTGACAGCGGTGTAGGGTTAAGCCTCTAGGGTCAAGCAAGAGGTATTGTAGGTAAAATCATACCTTGTGACTCTATCCAATCCCATATAAGAATGATGTCCATCACAATGCAGTAGGAAAGAGGTCTCATGTCATCTCATTGAAGAAGTAGATACTGCAGAGAGATATCCTGCTACCAGTCACGGAGGTTGTTAAGGTAAAAGTAATAACTGTTACTTATTATAACAAAAGCATCAATAACATAAAGGGAATAACTGATCTCCTTACATCTAGAGAAAATTACCTTTAACAAAGTTCTGAATGATGATGAAATTTCAAAGGTCTAGGGAAAAAAAAGAATATTGTGCTAGAATTTAATAAGCACACACAACATACCATGGGAAATCATAGCCCAGTTAGCATGATTTTGATCTAAATAAAATGTGTGAAAGACTGATATGAAAGGTATTCACTTAGAAAGCAGCAACATAGTTAAAGTCAATTCCAATCAACTTCGTTTTATGTGAAATGCATCTTGCCAGGAAAAAAAATTGTTATGAGATTATAAATATGACTGATAAAGGTAAATATATTCACATTATAGAAACACTACAACTACTGGAGAAGCAGTTGACTTACTGCCCCACACCCAGAGCATGAAAACTTGTTTGTTTTCAGCCACAGCTTTGCAGCAGCCTCTTAAGAGAGGAAATCCATGAGGAGAAAACAGTAAAAATCTTCCTAAAACCTTTATGTACATAAGATGTACGTGGCGGTATCCTAATCAGAAACAATGTCACGCATTTGGTCCAAGCTGCAACAGACCCCCTCACCCCTGCATCCTACCAAAAAAATTACAGACCCATAGATATTTAATTTTCTGGTATCTTGAAAAGCCACCAGGAAAGAAAATAGCGAAGCATAAAAGTGCATGGAAATCCAAGCCACAAACCACAGTACATCTCTCAGTATGTAGCAACCATGTCAAAATCATTTTATAAAAAAGTGGAGGATAGGCTTCCAACCTTGTTAAGAATTTTCACGCTCTAAATCTTATTTTCTTTTTCCCCTGTGAAACTTCACCAGTATGAAGGATTCTTTGAAAATTGCCAAGTACAGGCTGGCAAAGTCAGCTGCACTACGATGAATCAAGATATCAGAAATATATTGCTAATCTATGTGGTTTGGAAATTCAATTAGAAGGAGATTATGAATTAATAATTCTTGCATTCCACAAAGCAAAATGTGTTTTTCTCTAAATATCCCCAGAGCACTCTTAATTTCCAGACATACCACAACATTCAGCTCATGCAGCATGAGTATGTGGCTTTATTTCTATTGTATGAATTGTGTTACACTTATGTTTCATGGATTCTTACCAGTCTCTGGGTGTCTTGGAATTCCTCTGAGTTTATTATGTGGGAATGAAATACTAAGCATGTAAATATTTATTGAAAGCAGATAGATAATTTAATTTTTTTTTTAATTTTACAGAATTATTAGACTTTTAGACAAAGACTTTTATCAAGTACAACTTCTACATACAATGGTTCTAGACTCAAGAATACCGTTGAAATAACAACTGTTATGACAATTACCTGGTTACAGTCTTTATTCATGGTTGAGGTGGATGTGAGTTACACATTTTCTTGGAGATCTGCTGATTCCTCATTTGAACCTGGAAATTATTTTCCCTGGACATGCTGTGACCTTATTCTGTACCCGCCTTCATCGTCACAAAAAAAATTAATCAGGTAACATTTTTTGCTGCTCACCTGGTAATTTATTTTTATTTATTCAGTATTTTAATAAACTATCTTTTGAGGTGGCAAATAGGATCCATATGTCTGGAGATATACACACTGATGATTTCTCTTGACATACCAAAATCCAAAATTCCAAATTCTGCAGCAGGCAAATGTAGTCAGGAAGAGTATCAGGATTTCAAATTAAATCCTGGAGAGAGAAGGTGGTAAAAGCTTTCAAAGTATCTCTTTCCCTCTCTACACAACTGAGCACTTCACTAGAGAGGGAAACCACAGAGCTGCTGAGCAAACGCAGATTGGACTGTGGGAGGAAAATTAGAAAGCAATGTTTCTCCAAAGTGCATTCCATGGCCAAAATTAAACGTTTTTAAACTTAAAAAAATACAATGTAGAAGTAGTGAGTGGGCCACAGAGCCCAGTGTTGGCCAAGCACTCCCAAATCTTTATGCAGAGTATGCAATGTAGCCCCTGGAAATAAAATAAGACCTCTCCTTGTTGCAGTGACTTTCCAGCTCCCATTTTAAATCTGGCATAAGTGATACACACCACACTCCACTCCCCCTGCTACCAAACAGCTCTGGCTATACTGGACAATTGAAAAAATAAACAACATCCAAAAGCTGAGTTGCTATCATCCAGAAAAGGACAAGGGCTACTAAAATAGCCATAAACTATTGCAGAGAAATGTGTTTTCTCAAAGAAATTGCCTTATCATGTTATTAAATTCAGAGGGTATTTAAATGTGGATAAACTGAGTTATTTATCACTGAATTTACATTGAATTTGGGAACCTCCTTTCACAGGTCACTTACAATTGTCAGCTGCAGCCAGACATCATAGCTCAGTTTGTCTTTCTTTCTAGCACAGAAACCAAATTAGCTGTGAAAATTTAGGTTGCAAGTGTCTGAGGCCTGGTTAAATGTTGAACAAAGGAGACCTTCCCCATTCTGTCATCCTGAGGGGAGACACTTCTGGATTACTTAGGGAAATAATGCCTCCAGATGCAAACAGGTAGAATCTGGACATGGAATCAGATGTACACAAAAAATACAGTCAAAATCCCCATGGGGTCTTCCTCCAAATACTTTCAGAATGATTAAACCCCATTCAAACCATATTATTATTTTCTGTTTTGTCTAGCAGCCGTACAGCTAAACTTTCAGTTTCTTGATCATTTCTGATCATCCCTGAATTCCACAGAGCTTAGGATAATCATTAATAGCCAGAATGGATGAATGCTAAAAAGTCCCCACCTTGCAATCCTCCCTGACAATTGTTTGGGTTTTCAAACTAGCATGAATATATAAAACTTCATTCCTTTAATTTACATCATTTTCTTTCCCAAGAACTATTCCATTTAAAAACAGAGGCTTTTGTGTCAATAATTATGTGTAAATAATGTACAGAATCACGTATGCATTCCTTCAAATTGCTAAGCAAAATGAATTCTGTGTAATTTGAGATGTGGATTTCTTGTCTCTCTCTACCTGGTTTTATGGGAAAGGAGAGAGTCATCTACCTTTTTTTTTTTTTAACTGCCCCATCATCTTTCTAATATACTTTTAAATTTGTACTTTGGATTTCCCATGAGCTTTTCTTTCTCTTTTTTTTCAATGTGATCACTCATGAAAAACATAAGCTCAATAACATTTTAGCTCTAACCAAACTTTTAAACTCCTTATGTTTAGGGGTGTTAGAAATTTGGCAAAATGAATACACTCATTTGCAATTAAAATTTCCTGACCATAGTTCTCCAAAAGTTTTTTAAAAACCAAACAAACAAAGAAACAACACAAATAACAATGACAACAACAGTAACAACAAATTCAAGAGTGGGAGTGCTGATGGCTTACATGTTACAAAGATAATATTCTCATTGTTAGAAAAGACTTATTAAAATTATTGCCTCCTTCTTCCAGGCCACCTGCAGACAGGATTTGTGGTGCCACTGCATCATGAAGAGTTGTAACTCACTTCTGACCCCAAAAATAAACCCCCTAAAATAAACCAGAGGAAAACCTGAAGACAGGGATCCTGAAAGAGACTATATTTTTGCAGTACCACAAGAATTGAGAAATTTCAGTCTCATTGGCTACATTTTCCACCACATCGCCTCTTTATTTTTTCCTATATGAGCAATGCACATAAAGATGCTTTCTGAAGATTACGGTTTAATTTTAAAAATCTAACATGACACAGAGCAAGAAGAATTAGTCCTCTTGCCATGAAACATAAAGGTTTGATAAAACATTCTTTGCCCATGCAGAAACTCTAAGCATCTTCTCTTGCTCTCCTTTGGGACAGCAAATTTCCGCAGATCTTGTCAAAGCCCCACCATCCACACTTTCTTCAAATTAACCAAAAGGTACCTTTCCTCTCTTTGGGAATATTCTGTGGGTGAAGACCAATATTTTTTTTTTTCATGTAAATTAAATACTACGTTTCAGAGTTATATTTAACTCTGGTGCATGGCACTGAACATGCCAGCCTGGGTGTATAAGGATGTTCATTTAGAAGAGTCTGTTCTGAACTGAAATCAGTGATGCATTTCTCCATGTCTCTGTGAATCCCTTCTGGATCTCTTTGTTCAGCACAAACACAGAATTAATTTAGCCTTGAATGTTCATAGAGAGGCACCTTTGCTTTTCAGAAGTAGCTTGGACAAAGGAAATACCTGTGGCTGAAAATACCTGTAACAGCATTTTGCAAGCACACTTCTTCCCAGACTGCGAAATGTAGCTACTAAAAGAACCTGCAAAAATGTCATAGATATCGCCTGTGGTCTTACTTTGAATAAGTTAAAACAATAGATCAATGTAGCATCCTCAGAGGAAGAAGCCAACATATTAATTGGGTCCCCAAAAGTTAATTCGTTAATACGTACATATTTCGCACAACCAGCTGGAAACATTACAATTTGGGCCATTAAGACATTTAAAAAATAAACCTGAATTATTCGGACCTTGGCAGAGAGCAACACTTCATTCCCTGAACCTTCTCTTAAGCTGAATTCCTAAAATCTCACCTGTCAGTGGCCCTATATGACCACTGTACCATAGGCATGATTTAGCAACATTAATTTTCCATGTTCCAAATCTACATTCAAGATAACCCTCAATACCTTAACTATATACAGCTCTTTGCATAGAAATTCATAAACTTGCATTAAAAGAGAAATTTGCTTCTCGGTTAGGTCCATTCCACCCAAACTGTAAATCCTGGATCAGGAGATGACTACACCTAAGTGGAAACACCTAAATTTCTTTTGAACTTTATCCCACTTCACATGGCATTTTAGTCATATTTCTCTGCTTCAATAGTCTTACATCTCTTCTTTTGCTTTGGTTTACAATTGTTTATTTATTTTGCCTGGGAATACAGTGAATACCTTGACATGAACATTGAGAATCTTTAAGCCCAAATTCTGCCACTTACTCTCTCTGTGCTCTTGGTCATGTCTACAATGCAAACAATGATCATAACAGAAAGAAATGGTAACTTTCTCATGGTTGAGAAAACATTTTACAGAATCTTTAAATCCTTAGTGTTGCATGAAATCACTAAACAAATACATTTGTTTATCCAATAAACAAAGACATTTGACTAAGAAATCTTTAAAAATTACTCTGGTACATGCAACCACTAGCAGTTTGTTTCTTTACTTATAGTTACTGTTCTACAAAAGCAACAATTTTTTACAACAAGTGAAAACTTATGTTAGCAATCCTCTGTAGGTAGCCCAGGAAACCTGCATAAAATGAGTTCCTAAAAGTATTTGAGCTAAATAATAATGCATATTAATCCAAATTATAATCTCAGGCCTTTCACACATGAAAATTATTTTTGCTGCAGACATCCTACAATCAAGCAGGAATGAAGATTTTAAAAGCGAAGATTTAAAAATATTTTGCATGTTAAAGTCACAGATCTGTCAAAGAAACTGGTGAAATCCTGAGCTCTGGTGTGGAAGCATTTCTCTCATGTAGCCTTATTCGTCACTTGACAGCTGGGGCAAGAAAAAGGTAAAATTCCTATAAGACGAAGCCAGGGTCAGAGTAACTGCAGAAAAGTGGATTCAATATCAAGTAGCATTGTTAGAGTCTTTTCCAGTGTAAGAAAATAATGAAGTGACTCTAATAAGCTGAATCTTTTCCTTTTCAGGACTATATCACATAACAGGAAAGGAAATCAAAAACATTTGTCTGCCTAACACGAGCACAAAACATATTTAATGGCTTCCGTTCCTCTGAAATGTATTTGATGCAGGAGATGAGAAAATACATTTCATTTTCTTTTTGTATGAGTGTGAATCAAAGCCTGGTGAAACAAGACTCAGGGAAAAGCAGGAAGGGAGTCACAACATAAAAGTTTGTCTTATTGGTACACACCTGCTGTCAAAAGACATGTCAGAAATGTACGTAATTCTCACTCACGGCAACAACTGTGATTAATCTTAGCACAGCAACCACAAATGAAATAATATATTTCACAAATTTGAAGCAATGCCTCTGAAAAAGCGTTAATATCAGCTGGAAAACTTCCAGAAATTCAATATAGGAAGCTTGAAATATTTTTAAATTAAGTGTTGGCAGATACTACACAAAAAAAGAGCTCCAAATCCGTAAAGCAAAAGAACATATTTTTCTCCTGGTGACTACTGTGGCTCCAGAATAAAATCACTGAAAGACCAAGAAGTTTTCAATGTTGGGGTGGAAGAGGAACAACCTAGAAATTGGCCAAAAAATGAAGTGGAATTACAGTTTTAGAGAACACAAGTGACATGCTACAAATGGCACCATTTGTGATAGTTTTGCATATAAATAAATGTGTTTATGTTTGTTTCCATATCTGCATATTTGCACACATCAATGCAAATGTGAGGGGCAGAGGAAAGGAAAGCAAAGTCAGGTCCCTAAGAGCTGGAAAGAAAGAGCATCATAAAAACAGCCAAAAAGTACTTTTGTGGCACCATATTGGAAATATTCCTTTAGAAAACCTACTGGCTCACTTTCCACCACTCCTTTTGCAGCGTTTTGTCAGAGGAGATACAAGGAGTCTGAGTCACTGAGAATTTCAAATGCAAGGGAATGTGAACTTATTTTTGCTCTCACAAAAACTTCAAACAAAAAAAAACAAAAACAAAAAAACCCCAAACCAAGCTGGATCTACAGTTTATTTTAAAAAGAAACAAAAAACCCAGAAACACAGCAGAAAGAAATACATATTTGATTGACAAAGCCACAACTCAAAAATATTGATGAAATTGCAGTAATTACAGACCAAAACCTAAGTCTTTAAACTTTGTTGACTTTTGCCTTAGTTTAACACACCTATTTTAATGACATTCTTGTAAAATATTAAATATTTCACAAAGTTGTATGTTGTACCACACAATTTTATTAAGGGAGCCCTATTGGCCTCTAGTGGCCTTTCTTCTCCTCCTACATACTACATTGTTCCTATTATTTTCAGGATCCCTGCTACTTTACAGATCTTTGGGACTTGCTGAAATAATAAAACATCTGAACAACCTCCCTCAGTCAATTCCTACAGAACACCTTGGACTCTGCACACAGATTATTGCACAAATTCCAGTGTGAAGATACTAGTCACTTGAAGAGTACCAAATCTCACAAGAACCTTTGGGCAAAGAATGGCCTGGAAGGGATATTAGATACACCTGCGGCTCCTTAAACAGGAGGAGGGAGTGTAAAGTCATTTTTCTCTTTAAAGCAGCTTATTCCCTATGGAGTCATTACTTCAAGGAATTTAATTGCACTTGTGAGTAGCTTTCAGAATTTACTATCTCTAGCTAACATTCATTCAAGCAGAACATTACAGGTGGGTTTTTTATTGCAAGTTTCATCTTTTGCCCTACTATACATATCAAAGTGTCCATTGGAGGCAATGCACTCATAGAAAACTAAGTGTGATAAACCCCAATTCTGAGCTTTTACATTAAACATTAATCATTTTTCTTGCAAGCACATCAACAAGAGCAGCCATCAATACGTCTTGTTACCACAGATTCTCAAAACATCTGATGATCTCAAAATATCTGATGATCTCAAAATATCTGATGATCTCCACTGACTAGTGTCATGAAACTCTGTGACAGAGGAAGGTTCAAGCCTCATCCAGAAGAAGCAGAGAGCACACCACTCAAGATTTCCTTTCCTGTTGGTCTTCCCCTCCTGGAAAGTGAAATAATCCATAAGCGACAGTCAGCTTGAAAACTCTCACAGCTCCTGTTGAGGTGGGTGGAGGGGCAGGGACCTTTCTTAGCTGCCAAAACCATCCCTCTGGGCTGCCCCAGCTGCACAAACCATCAGCCCAGGGCCCCCTATCCCTCAGTGTCAGACAGACACACTGAGATAAACTCTCTCTGCAAAGAGCACTACAAGTTTTGGAGCTTCCTGTGTTATCCTCCAAAGTTGGACTCAAGCCCTGGCACTTAAATTTAGATTAACTGTCTCACATTTTATTTATTTACTGCTTCCTGAGTTATTAATATAATAAGGCTTCCTCATTTAAAACCACCACACACACGCCAAAAAAGCACAACAAATACCTCTTCAAAAGGGCCATGTCCTGTTGCTGTAACTGCACCTTCTCTGCAGGATTTCCAGGGTTTGTGTGAAGTGATTAATTACGTGTGTACATGTTAGAGAATGTACACTCACATAGCTTTTCCTCCTTGCTGATTTCTCACTGGTACCCAAGATATAAACTACCACAAACTAAACATTAACATTAAGGAACAGGATCCCCTGGGTCCAGAGCATGCTTAAAGTGACCAATTCCAAAGACTTTTCATCTCTGGCTCTCTCTGAGCTGTCGGACTTGGACAGCATGATGGTGACACTGACTTTGTTTTCACGCTTATGGCAACTCCCATCTAAAAAATGTTGAAAGGTTTTTGAAGTATAATGGTTTAGCTCTTGCCACATCACTGTGAAGTCGTTATCCCTTGTGCAGCTGGGCAGGGGGAAGGCTCACCTTCCTACTTTCCAAGTCATTCCAGTTTTAATGTGGGTTTATTTAGCAGAAAAAAAGAGGGAAAGAGGGAAAGAGGGAAAGAGGGAAAGAGAGAAAGGGAGAAAGAGGGAAAGAGAGAAAGAGAGAATGGGAGAAAGAGGGAAAGAGGGAAAGAGAGAAAGGGAGAAAGGGAGAAAGAGAAAGAAGGAAAGAGAGAAAGGGAGAAAGGGAGAAAGGGAGAAAGAGAGAAAGGGAGAAAGAGAAGAAAGAAAGAGAGAAAGAGAGAGAGAGAGAAAGAGAGAAAGAGAGAGAGAGAGAGAGAGAGAAAGAGAGAAAGAGAGAAAGAGAGAAAGAGAGAAAGAGAGAAAGAGAGAGAAAGAGAGAGAGAAAGAGAGAGAGAGAGAGAGAGAGAGAAAGAGAGAGAGAGAGAGAAAGAAAGAAAGAAAGAAAATTAGAAAACTGGTGGGGCAAGAGAGAGGGAGTGACACAGACAGAGGAAGTAGAAAAGCTCACTAATCCATGCAGGTCAACGGTGTCCCTTTGATGCTCTCCATCAGGGCTGCTTCTTCTTCTTCTTCTTCTTCTTCATCTTCATCTTCATCTTCCTTTCTTCTTTTTTTTTGTTTCTATTCTTATTCTGATTCTATTTTTACTCTTACTCTTTCTTCTGTTCTTTTTCTTGTGCTTATTCTTATTCTTATTCTTATTCTTATTCTTATTCTTATTCTTATTCTTATTCTTTTTTAGTACTACTTCTTCCTCTTCTTCATCCTACTGTTATTATTAGTACTATTATTATTATTACTGTTCTTATTCTTTTTGGTTTCATGGTTTTGGGGGACTTTTGTGCTTTTTTAGGTGTGGGTTTTTTGGTTTTTTGCTTTACTACTACTATTTGTGCTTATTTTTCATTTTCCTGTTCTTCTAAGACAGCTGCTTATTCTTCCTGGTTTTGTTTACTACTACTACTACTATTTCTTCTTCTATATAACCTTATCCTTCTTAGTCTTAGTCGTAATCTTAGTCTTAGTCTTCTTCTTCTTCTTCTTCTTCTTCTTCTTCTTCTTCTTCCTATTCTTCTCCTTCCTATTCTTCTCCTTATTCTTTTCTTATTCTTTTTCTTACTCTTACTCTTATTCTTATTCTTACTCTTATTCTTTTTTAGTACTACTACTTCTTCCTCTTCCATATTTTCTTTGGATAATTATTGTTTGTATTCCTATTCTTTTTCTTTTTGTGTTTTTGGGGGGCTTTTCTCCTTTTTTTTGGTATGGATTTTTTGGGGATTTTTTTT
>VZRN01004720.1:674139-686529 GCA_013397935.1 Dasyornis broadbenti | reverse complement strand
CGCCGGTGCCACCCCCGCTGGCCTTGCCGGTGCCTCCAGCCCCCGACATGCTGCCGCCACCGCCCCCCGAGCCGGTGCCACCACCTCCTGCCATGGCAGCGCCGCCGCCTCCCGCCTCTGCCCTGCCCTCCCCCAGCACTCCGGCTCCTCCAGACTTCATCCCGCCAGCCCCGCCTGGCGCCCGCGACCCTGCAGCCTTCGCCCCCGGCATCTCCAAGTGGAAATCCGAGACGGTGCTGAACACGAGGCAGGCGGATGCCGAGGGGCCGCTCTGTGCTGCTGAGCCCGGGGGGCCCGCGGCCCCCAGCCCCAGGGAGAGCCTGCAGCCCAAGCCCGAGCCCCACCTCACCTTCCCCAGGTCGTTCAAGGTGCCACCGCCGGCCCCGGCGCGCTCCTCGTCCATCCCGGTGCAGGAGGCCCAGCCCGGCCGGCAGGAGCCCATCCCCAGGCAGCCACATGCCCGGCCACCCCTCCCACCCTGCTTCACCATCAGACCCGCAGCCAAGGCTCGGCCAGGAGAAGCTGAGCAGAGGATTTCCGGGCTCAGACAGGGCGTTGGGAAGCCGGCTGTACCCCCTCCACTGAGCCCCAAGCCGGGGCAAGAGCTCAGCCAAGGGGCAAATCCCCCCGGCCGCCGGTCCCCACTGCCGGGCACTGACGGGGAGAAGATTCCCCAGCTGAAAACAGCTGAGAGAGACTCCCCTCCAAAATCTGAACCGCTCACTGCAAACGACCTGGATCTCCCTCCTCCGGACTACCCGACCTGTGAGGATGACTGGAAGGATGCCAACAACCTGAACAGGCTGCGGGACGAGCTCTCAGCCCTGCTGCGCTCCCCGCGCCGGGAGGAGAGGCCGCTGGAGAAGCCGGGCACTCCCCAGCCCATGGACAGCGGTACCCGCCGTGCTGGCAGCCGAGAGCCAGGGCCCAGCCAGTCCCAGCTCAGCGGGAAGGACACAGGGCTGTCCAAGAAAGGGGAGAGCGAGAAGAAAGAGGTGCCCAGCAGCACCCCCAGCGCCACCGGGGGCTCTCCCAGCACGGCAATCACCGCCCCGGAGAGCAGCCCTGCCCCGCAGCCCCGCAGCGTGATGACCATCAGGAACGAGCTGGAGGCTGTGCTGTCCCTGAAGAAAGAAGGGAAGCCTGCCCAGGGGCTCAGCAGCCAGAAGCAGGGTGTGGAGAATGGCGTCAGCACCCCACAGGTGAGGAAGAGCCCCCCTGAGCTGAGGAAGTGCCCCCCTGAAACGAGTGACTCGGTGCCAAAATCAGTCCCCAGTTCACTCTCAGCCCCGGCAGCTGCTGTGGAGAAGGGTGAGACAGATCATGAGGACCACCCTGCCCGTGCTGCTGGCAAGGCCACAGAGGATGTGACCGCTGCTCCTGAGTCCCTCAAGAGCAGCGTGACCCCCCCAGCCCCAGCTCAGGAACAGGCAGAGGAGCCCCCTGCTCCCAGCCCCGCCTCTCCCCCTGTGTCCCCCGCGCAGAGCCCGGCACCACAGCCCAGCTCAGCCGTGTTCCAGTACAAAGTGCACCGGGCTGGGGCCAGCTCGGCCAAGCCACCCTGTGCCCCGGGCTCAGCTGAACCCCCCTGCCCTGAGAGCTCGGCCAGGAGCCCCCCGGACACCTCGGGAGCGGGGCAGGAGGAGGTGCTGATCCACCCCGTGACGGGCGAGCGCGTAGAGCGGGGCTCGCCCATGGCCCTGCTGCTGGCGGCCCGGCAGCGCGCCCAGCGGGGCCGCCAGGGTGGGGATGGGGCGGCCGCGCTGAGGGCGAAGCCACCCCTGAGACTCAGCAGTGCCTCGTCGGACACCACCTCCACCAGCTTCTTCCGCCACGAGTCCAAGCCCTGCTCTTTCACCGTGGTGCCTCGGCCGTCTGCGGCCAGTCCAGCGGGGTCCGGCTGGAGCAAACCCCCCTCTTTCTCCAGCTCCTCGGAGCAGGGCCGGGATGTGCGGGCGGTGGGCGAGGCACAGCCCCCCGGGCCCCGGCGAGCCGCTGCCTCCAGCCTGCTCCAGGGCCTGCTGGACTCGGGGCAGCCGAGCCAGCCCGGCCCAGCTAGCCACGGAGTGCCCAGGGAGGAGGAGAACGGGGACACGGCGCTGGACTTTGGGATTATCCCCCCACCCCCCGAATTCAGCAATGAGGTGGACGAGGGTCCCCTCCCACGTCAGGAGGAGAACCGCAAGTGTCCCAGTGTCCCTGACAGCAGCCGGGGCTTGGCTGAGCCACGCTATTTCAGGTGGTCTGGCTACAGCCGCAGCTACGGGGGCAACCAGGAGCCAGCAGCTCCGCTGCCTGTGGAGAAGAGCTGGAGGAACGGTGACTTCACGCCCCAGTACCCAGATTACAGCAGCTCCACGAGTTTCTCCAGCTACGGCCCCAACCCACGCCCACTGATCAAGAAGCGCCTGTACGTGTCTGAGCCCGACAGCTCCTATCCCCGGGCAGCCGCAGCCTCCCGTACCTACGGCCCCGGGGGCTTCAGCTCCACGGCTGGGGAGGGGTCCCGCCGCCTGGGCTCTGCCCACAGGAACGGCCCCCCAAGCACCCAGGGCAGGCGGGCATCCACGGATGCTGCTGGGAAGGCCACGGCATACGGCGGCACCGGGGCTGACACCAAGTACAAGGGGCAGAACGGGGATTTCTCTCCCGCCAGCGTGCTGACAGCCAGCAGGTACGTGCCCCCAGAGCTGGCCCCCTCCTGTCCTCGGTGGCCCTTTGAAATGGCCCCAGAGCAGCACTGGGGCTCCAGAGAAGTCTCTGCCCCTTGGCTCGTGCTCGCTCCCAGCTCTTCCTGCTGCCCCGTCCAAGGGCAGGGAATGTTCCATGGCTCCTTCCTGGTGCCAGGTGTGTCCCCGGGCCCCATGTCCCTCCTTCCCTCACCTCACTGAATGGAGTCGCAAAGCAGTAAAGCACATCCTTGCAGCACTGATTAAACACCAAGGTTTGCCTGGGCTTCCCATGACCTCCCCTCTGTTTTCCCTGCAGGCCTGCCCGCGGCAGCTCACCGTACGGGGGACCCACCAACACCTTCACGGTCAGGCCGGGCACTCGCCAGCCCATCTCCTACACCTACCAGAGCCACCGGTAGGCTGGGCCTCGGGGCTGCTCTGCCCGTGCCCGGCTGGGAAGGGGCGAGAAGGTGCCTGGGGTGTTCCTTTCTTTCTCCACGGGCACCAGGGATGGTCCCAACCCAGCCTGAGAATGCACTGCTTGAAACTGCTGATGGAGAAGGTGGGGAATGAGCCCGAGACTTGGACTTTGCTCAAGAGACTGTCATGGAGAGTAGTTACTGCAGAGGACAGGCCGCTGCCTTGTTACGTGAGCAAACGTGGTTTCCCTTTTTCCTGTTTCCTCTCCTGGATTATTTTCAGAATTGCAGTCTGACAGGCCATCCAGAAAGCCAAAGAGCACCCTTAGCTCTCTTTAAGGAGCATCACCACTGGAAAGATTGTTTTCAGTATGGTTTTTGATTGGTTTAACTCCAGCATGTTTGGGAGCAGGGAGAAACCAACTGGGAGAGGTGCACAACGGAGGCAAAGCAGTGTATAGCTTAAACGTCAGGGATTGAAATAAAAACGTGAGGTCAGTGGGATAGGAGGAGAGTTTAGGATGCTTAGATCCTGAGCCTTTCTGTCCTTCAAGAGTCTGGAGCAAATCAATTCTGCCTTAAACCCAGCTCCTGGCAGTGAGTGCCTGTCCTGCCAAGCTGGGCTCTGAGCCCCTTCTCCAGGAGCAGCTTCGGGAGCAGGGGCCTTGCTTTGCTGTGCCTTTGGGTCACTGTAAATATTTCTGTTGGCAATTATTGCTCGTGGAAGGAGGCTGTGAGGCCCAGATGGTTGGAAAGCACTTTGGAGATGCAGGACATGGAGCAATCCTTCTTTCCCTTTGGCTGGTGCGTGCCAGTGACTCGCCGAGGTGCTGTGCTGCTGGTGCTTTCCCTGCCTTTCTCTTGCCACTTCGCACCCGTGTGACCCCCACAGTGCCTTATAAACTGTTCTGCTGAGACTTGGCTTCACTTTGCCTGATTTGGGGAGCAAGAAGCCGAATTTCAGTGTGACTGTATTTATCCTCGTGGTGTCTGGGGTGCCCGCAGTTACCCCCCAAGGGAGCTGGCTCCCGGTGTTTCCCTCAGTGCTTTTCCAGGTGCTGGATGTGCAAACCTGTCCCTGCTTCCTGCTGGTGCCTCTGAGGAGCTGCTGGTGGCTGTGCACAGGGTGGGAGGTGTCAGTAGCCCTGAAGAAGTTTTGTAGCCCCCAGAGCGAGCAGTGGGGTCTCACGACAGCTGACCTGAGTTGTGAATAGCCAACTTCCTGAAGCTACAAATAGAGAATCTTCCTCGTAGGTAAACTTGCTGAAAATCACTGTAAGATAACTGTAAAAACTTGTAGAGAATATTTTCTAATCACTGACAAACTAAAAGCACTTTGAGACACTAGTCTGTTTTTATGGAAAGCACTTTCTGTTCTCAACGCCGTAAATCCCATTGGTTGCACTCCAGCGTGCCCGGCCTTGCACACACCTCTCTGCGGCCTGCAAGCAGATCTTGCTCTACAATTCAGCTTAAAATCAGGGATAAATTTTCCTTCACGGAGGAATTCTCAAAGGTTATCTTGATATTTGTGTCGTGTCACTGACGTTCTGTGTTGTGTTATTTCCAGCTTTACCTAATAATTTAACAACCCTTTCAGTTATTGCAGCAGCTTGAAAGTATTCTGAACTTTACTTTGCTGTGAATAAAACAAAAATGCAAATACAATAATCAGTCTAATAGCTAATTCAAAGGGCATTTTTATGCCACTAAGTCACAGTGACTTGGAAGATTTCCAGTGCTCACTCCAGCCAATATTGAAATAATAGGCTTTAAATATCTGGGTGTTGGTTTTAAAAAAATATTTATGGAGAAGAGTGACTGGGGAGTAACTATAAGGATATTTAAGTATGCCAAGTGTCATGTGGAATACTACCCACCCCAAAACATGGAATTCTCTCCATGCAAGGAGGATTCTTACTCATCTGTAGAAGTAAATCCGTGATCCTCTTTGAGGGGCTTAAGGGTCATGTTTTAGTATTGGATGAAGTTTCACCAGTTTAACTTGAAAGAAAACTAAGAAGTCCCTTTGATAATATTGCAACTTCATGGTTTTTCCTCCCTGATATTTTTCATAATAATAAGCAATAATTGCAAACGAGCTCTCAAAAATAATTTTAAATGTAAGGCTGGTGGGAGATTTCAGCTTTTAATATTGACTTTGCCCAGAAATGGGGAGGACAGGATGTGTGTGTGTGCAACTTCCCGCCTCAGGAATTCTTCCAAATTGGAATCTCCCCAACAACAGGTTTATTTTTCTTTTTAGAGAACAACGTGACACTCCAATGGTGGCACTTGCTTTTTGAATGTCACATTTACTGCTTCACCCAGACGCACAATTCGTGTGTGGTTAAAATATAGTGTTAGACACCATGGGGTGTTTCATTTCTAGCAGACATATTTGTTTTCATTTAGAATTAGAAGCGTGGTAATACAAGTCAGCTTTATACAACAGCCACTGTTGGTTCAAGAACACCGCTCTGGGAATGCACAGGGGACTGAGCCGTCACTAAATGAGGCTGGACTCTGCTCCCAGCTGTAGAACTGGTTACCATGCAGGTTTTCAGGAGGAACACTTCTATTCTTTGAACACTCTGGGCTATCCCTGCTGCTTTTGAATGCATTCAGCAAATTCTGGTATTTCAGTAACGACTCGACATTAATTCTGGGGCCATTGTGACAAAGGAGCCACTGTCAGAGCTGTTGGCAGCCGAAGCACCTGGGGACAGAGTTAAATCTCTGAAGTGAGAGCTGCAGGGACGGGGAAGAGCTCCCTCTTCCTGGGGCAGGTGCCTGTGTCAGGTGTGTGGGTAAACTGTCCTTGGATTGTTTCTGCTCCTCCCAGCTCTTTCATGGTAGGAATTTAGCAACAGAGTAAGAAGAAACAAAACTAAGGGGTATTAATGGAGCAAAGCAACCAATGCTGAGAGCAATCCTGAAGTCTGGGAGTGGAGTTATTCTCACTTCACCCTTTCTGATGCATTTTGGTCATTCAAGTCGTGATACAACTTAAATTATCCCCTGCAGCTGCCTCTTCCTCAAAAGTTCCTGCTAGGGGAGTGTAACAGAGCATTAGCTGTAAAGTATTGAACAAAGTCTCTTATTTATGAGTGCCACTGAACACCAACCTTCTTGCATTAAACATTTCTGGATGTATTGTTTTATTGCATGTGTGGTCTGACTTTCTTTTCGCGTTACGTACGCAGTCTGTCTGCTCTAGGATTGAGAAGTTTGCACATCGTGGGAAGGATGGGAAAATGTAGCTCAGCAAGGGTTTCAATTTCAGCTTCCCCAGGGCTTTGTCCAGTTTCTCTGAGCAGTTGATCCAAAGCCTGTGGCCATTGCAGTGTTTTTAGAAGCCCAGCCAAGGCGTGAAGGGGCAGCTGAGCCCCAGGAGCTCTGTCACTCACGCCCAGCTGGTTGGGCAGGCTGGCAGAGGAGCTGCTGCAGCTGCTATTAATAGTTCCTGGGTTGGAGCTGTTCATGAGGGACGAAACTCTCACACCTCCTGCAAGTCCCAACTCGAACGCTGTGCCCCAAGCTGCGAGCGCAGTGTGAGCGATGCAAGCAGCAACAGAAGAGGCTCGTCTGCAGTGGTTTCTTCTTCCCACTGCTCAGAACTAAACCGATTTGCATTCTCATCTCCTTCATCCAGCTCTGGCTACAGAAGCAGGCTCTGTGAGGAAGGGGAAGTGTGCACTGTGTGCCTTGAAGCTTTCACTGGAGGCACAGCCTGTGCACCCAAGCGTCCCCAGCCCTGAATGCCGGGTGGTGCAGGGACAGCTGAGGCAGCCACAAACGCCACGGAATTCCCCGTTCCTTGGCAGGGAGCTGCCAAGGCGGCAAGGCCTGGTGTGGGACTGCTGCTGTTTCTGCCACGCTGCCCACGAGTTCGTGTGGCTGTGCTGCAGCCTTGCCAGCACGGGACAGCCAGGTGAGCTGAGCTGCACACCAGGAGCGACTCCTGAACTGCTGCTCCTCTGCTCCTCTTCAGAGTGAAAAAACCCCAAGTGCAAGCGCTAGGAACCCCGAGAGCAGATCCTCTAAGGTAATGTGCAGAGCTGGGGCTGTGCTGCCTTGCCCTTGTTAAGGGCAGCTGCTGCCATCCTGTGGCACAACAAAACATCTGCCAGATGCTGAAGCATTGAGGGTTTTTTAGTCTTTAATTGTAAAAACAGAGTCAATACATCACTAATGACCTGCTGTCCATACAGGCTTCACCATCCACCAGGAGTCTTTTGCTATGGACCCTTGTTTTACTCACATGTGGCAACTTGAGGAACTTAGAGTGGCTTAATGTTTGACATTTAAACTTTTTAGCTGTGCATGATGGAAACCCAACACGAAAGAGAGTTTTGGAAAGAAAAGCTTCCTGAAAAAAAGGAGGACCCAGGGCCTGCCTTGCACTAGTGCTGAAGAACTGTAGTACCCTGGCATTGAACAGGAATACGGTGAACGTTTATTCAAGAACAGTTTTAATATCAGGGACTGAAACCACAACTTGAACTGTGTGGGTGATCTCAGCTGGCTCTTCAGTGCTACAGAAGTGGCCCAGTGAAACTTACACCCCGTTACAAATGAAAACCATCTTCCAAGACAACTTTTGCAGAACCAGCACAGGACCTGATTCAGTACAGCATCAAGTCCCTAACAGGGAACTCTGTGGTTCAAGGGGTATTTCTGAGGAAATGTGTCAGTTTTTATCATCATTGACCTTTTCCTTGTCATACACGGCTCTAGAACAGGAAGTTGCTCTGTAAACACCTGTATGACACAGAATTCAAAAACCAGCAAGTGAGGTTTACAAAGAGTATGAGAAAAGTACAGAGCCTGGGAAAGCTTAGTCTGCCTAGAAATTAATTGTGGGCTTCGCACAACTAAACCTATGTGTATGCAGAGATAAAAACTGGAAGCAGTGTACATTTAAGTGCTGCTATCATGCTAAAGAACCAGGGGTAACATTCATTTCAACAGTATTTTTGTTTCATTAGTCAGGACTTGCTTAATTCTGTCTAGGAAATACCAGGCCAGACCAAGCCATATCTAGAGCAGCAGCAATGCATGCAGAGCAATGACTTTTTCCAGGTAAATATGTTCCAGGGAAACAGGAGAGCTAGAAAACGTACGTGGTATTTGACAAAAACGCCTCTAAGGGTTCTGTGGAGTCTGTTTTGGGGAGTAGGGCAATGTCCTGTCGCCTCAGTCACCAGCGCAAGTCACTTGTCACAAGTGCATGGATCTGGCTTCTACTAAGCAGTCTGGTACAGGAGCAAGCAAATGACAACTGAAGTCCTTAGTCCAGTTTTTCCCTCACATAAACCTTTAGTTCACAGATCTGATCCTTGAGTTTGCCTTCAGCACAGAGGAGATGAAATGTGGTGTCAAAGAGCACAGCACCCGCTCCCTCCTGGCTTCCAGCCTCTGGCAGTCCCTTGAACTGGCCTTGGGGCCAAGCACCTGCTGGGCATCCCGGGATTTCAGCACCATCCCATCCGTGTTTAATCACAGGGCTCCAGCTGAGATCCTCAGTTTCCATCCTGGCACCAAACACCGGCATTTTACACCAGTGCACAACCAGTGCTCCCCAGAGGCTCCACACTGGGGCTGAGGCCCAACCCTCTCAAGCACATGCTGCATTAAGGACAACACTGGACCCCTGCAAGTCCTTAAATCCCAACAGGTCTTTTCATTCCACCTGATTTACTCAGCAAAGAACTTTGCTCAAGGGTGAGGGTCTCACATCTACCCAAGAAGAGGTGTGTTGCTAACACCCCCAAAAGTTTCTATTGATTCCATGGGTGGTCTGGAGAACTGAGGAAGGAATCACATCTTTTTGACTTTATTTCTGTTTTCATTACACCTAATTCCCTGTCTCTCCAAGTCTCCTCTGTGCCTGAAGTCAATTTTTTTCTGGGTAAAACCGAAGTGTTATTACAGGAGAAGCTACTCCTGAGGAGAGGGTAAAGACTGGTTTGTAACTAACTTAAACCTAATTCAAAATCACTACAGGAACCTTCTTAGCCACAAGCTTCGAGGCAGACAACAGATCATCCCCACACTCCAGTCCACACACCTTCGACTTCAGCAGAATCAAAGTGATGCCAGGAAGGAACTTGGACCATGAGTTTATAAAACTATTCTTTTACACAGTTGATTCCAGAAGCTTCACCAGCTGGTATGGGGACAGTGTGATGTAAAACCTGATGATCCCATCCTACTGTAGTGAGCAAGGCATCGTCCGAAGGAGACCAGGACAGGCCTTTTACAAAGTCTTGATGAGAACGGTTTCTGAACCTGGAAAACATCAACACTGCATCAGCCATCCAGCACTGAGAGTACATGGGCCTGTGCAATCCCTGACTGCGGGGCTGGTGGGATGTGCTCCTCTATTTAGGAATAGTTTCACCTCCACGTTGCCCAGAGCAGCTGTGGCTGCCCCTGGATCCCTGGCAGTGTCCAAGGCTGGGTTGGACAGGGCTTGGAGCAGCCTGGGACAGTGGAAGGTGGCCCTGCCCAGGGCAGGGGTGGAATGAATGATCTCTAAGGTTCCTTCCACCCCAAACCATCCTGTGTTTCTGTGTATTAGTAATTGACTGAAGGAGACAACAGCAGTGAGTACATTCTGCCTCTGTACTTACACCTCGGAGAGGTCCGAGTCAAGAACTGCAACTGAACAGTCTTCACTGATTGAAGCCAGTAAGGGTGAACTAGAGGACAGAGATGAGAGCACAGTTAGAACTATCAAACACAAGAATTTTTAGGGATAAACTTGTGAAAAGTAGGATTCCTAGTGATCCTGACCCAGGTAGAGCGAATTAAGTCACAGAAAAGGTTACAAAAATGTTTTCATCAGCACTTGGCAGGGTGCCAGTGCACTGAGTGAGAATATTCTATTAGTCTGAAAGCAAGTGATCCTTCTTTAATCAGAGGTGACTTTAATTAGAAAAATCCCCACAATGTGTGGGTCAGTAATTCTGGAACTGTGGAATTCTTGTCATGCACATTCACACATCAGAAGTGAGATGTTGCTTGGTTTGCTCTATTCTTTGCTACAATCTCCTTGATAAGAAGGCCAGAACTGGCACTCTCGTAGGCTTTACTCAAAAATAACGAAGGCTTTTAGGGGCTGCAGTCCTGTGCCAGGACCATTCTGTACCTGTGTGCAGAGAAAGCGAAGCCCGTGATGCTTCGGGCGTGCACGGCGGCGCTGAGGGCAGAGTCGGGATTCTTTGTGTCCACCAGTGCAACTGTTCCACTTTCATCACCTGGGAGAGAGGGGCAATGAAGTTACCAGCAAAAACTGTCCTGTGAAAATAATGACCTTGCATTTGCCTGGTGGAAGCCCAGATTCTTACCCAAGACAAAGATGTCGCTTTTCTGTGGATGCCACATGACTGAGGTAGGGAGGTGACTACAGGCACTGCAAACTGCGAGGGAAGAAACTGGGATGAGTGTGGAAGGAGTCAGCACAAAGATATTCCTCCTCCATCTCATTTCGCACTGCTACCGCATCAAGACAAGTGTTTTAAGCTTATTGTACCTCTGTGACAGAGTTACACCTCCTTAGGATTTAACAGGCACATCACTGATTTGGAGTTAGATTTAGAAGTCAGGCATAAAGTAATTTATTTCTTCCAACACAAACTCATCCAGAAGCAGTGACTGCACACTGAAACCTACCAATTCGGGTAGCTGGTTTGGGGCATCTGGTGTCCCAGAGTAAAATTCTGTTGTCCTATAAATCCAAAAGGAATGAGAAGAATTTTACAATCTCTTCGTGGCATAAATTCAGATTCACTGCTGACCCACAGTTAGAATGATCCCCCCCTGTTCTTTTGGGTTAAAATGATGCTGTCATTCAGTGCAGCCTTCAGCCAACCCCAGGACAGAACTAGGAGCTCCCAAAATTTGATACAAACCTGTAGGAATCAGCTTGGTAAACTGATTATCAACTTATCAGACTGGAACACTGCAATAACACAGGTAGGCGGGTTGCAACACGAGGTGGTTTCTAAGTGCATTAAACTATAAATACCTAAAGTTAAATCTCATTTTTATGGGGTAGAGTTAGACAATAGAGTGAGCTTTACCTCAGCACAGGACAGGAACACAGTGTCCTTACCAGGACAGGAAGCCACACATGTCACTGCATCGGCGTGAGCTATCAAAAGCACAAAAGGATAAAGAGCCTCAAAGATTGTATCCAGCTTGCCCACATAGTCCCAAGGACCTCCAGAGGCACAGCAGTTTAACAAAGATTAATTTATGCCCAGGTACAGGAAAACTTCTGCTCAGCAACAGCCAAGTGCTTCCTACCAAAGTGACGAGTACCCAATCCAACCACAGCCACAAGTCCTTGGGACACCCCTGAGCTTGAGGGAGCCTCTCCAGACAAGGGGTCCGGGGCAAAGGATCAAAGTGGGATGTAAAGGGGCTTGTAAGAAAGAGGGAGAGATGGGTTGGAACTCACCTCTGTAGCAGTGCAGCACCGTTTGCTCCGGGATGTCCCAGACCTTCACGCTGTGGACAAGAGGCAGCAGTGAGTGCCCAGCACAGCCCTGGACACGGCTGCCAGGCTGGGGACACTCACCAGAAATCTCTGCCCCCGCTGACAGCCTGGGTGCTGCCGGCCAGGACGGACACCGATGTCACGATGTCATCGTGCTCGTATTTACAGAACTTGTTCACGATGAGGCTCTCGTTCTCCTCCAGCTCCCACAGCTCCACAGCACCTGGGGGATGCAGGGGGGCACCCACCTCAGTGATGAGGAGGGCGTCATCCACTTCAGAGGAGAGGAATGGGGGGACACCTGGCTCAGCAAAGGGGATGCCACCCACTCAGTGGGAGAGGGGACAGACACACCCCAGCCAGGCATGGGGGAGATCCCCCTGACTTACCGGAGTCGGAGGCCACCAGGATGCCCCTGTCAGCCACCCAGCACAGATCGGCGACCCCCGCCTCGGTCTGCACGCCGGCGGTGCAGAATCCCTCGCTGGGGGCGCGCCGGGGCTCCGCGAACACCCACAGCGAGCCGGTCCAGCAGCGCCCGTTCAGCCCGGAGGCGCCCAGCAGCAGGGCCCCGTCTGCGGGAGAGACACGAGGGGAGGCGCGGGGAGACGCGCGGGGAAGCCCCGAGGAGCGCCCGAGGGTCCCGGGCACCGCGGCCACCCCGGGCCCCCCGCCCCGCTACCTGCGCGGTAGTGCGCGCGCTCCAGGTGCCGCTCCATGCACGCGGGCGCGTTGGGCGGGATGTTCCACTCGGGGGCGGCCGCGGGCTCCCCATCCACCGAGGCCGCGG
>VZRN01004720.1:649778-673854 GCA_013397935.1 Dasyornis broadbenti | reverse complement strand
AGCCCTGCCCTGACGCCCTCTCTACCTTCTTGTCCTCTCAGCCCCCGCCGCGCTAAGGGCGCTGCCGCCGCCCGTCGCCGTGGGGTGAGTACGGGGCAGGCCCCTCGGAAACCGGCCGGTGTTTGTGCTTAAAAACAGCCTTATTCTGGGGTTTAGTCTTTATTTTTCTCATTCATGTTGCAGGAGTATAAAATAGGGATAGTGGGAAGGAACTTCTGGAGGTTATCTAGTCCCACCCACTCCCTGAAAGGAGGTGTGTCCAATAAATGCCTACTTGGAATCGCGGCAGGGTTTGGGTCGGAAGGGACATTAAAGCTCATCCCATTCCACCCCCTCCCGTGGGCAGGGACACCTTCCCCTAGAGCAGGTCCAGCCTGGCCTTGGACACTTCCAGGGATGGAGCAGCCACAGCTGCTCTGGGTACCTGTGCTAGGGCCTGACCAGGTACCTACTTACTTAATTGGAAGTGTGTTTGAGCCTCATCTAAAGGTGGCTTTGGGGACTATTTCTGTCTATTTTTAAAATAAGAATCGTAATAGAAACGTTCTCCTTTTTTATAGGGTGTTGCACACTACAAGACCACTGCACACAACTCAGCAGAGTTTGGCTCCTGTGCCACCTCTGCCTGAGAAGGGAGGAGAAGTTCGTCATGGTTTTATCCCTGAGGAATTTTTCCAGTTTCTCTACCCTAAAACCGGAGTTACAGGTTAATAGAGGTTTTTACCATTTTTAGTTATGTTTATGTAGTTCTGTCCCAGTTCTGGCTGCTGAAAAGGTAAAATATTAGTGAAAATTAGGTTTTTTTGTGTGTGTGGATTGTGAAGATTGAGCCAGTGCAGCACAGGGAATTGTCCATGATTCTGAATGAGCAGAAGCACCAGGTCCCATGCCAGGTGCAAGTTGCTTCCATTTCTGGTGAGATTACTCGTGGCACCTTTCCCAGGTGGAATTGTGACTCTGCTCTTTGTCCTGGTCAAACAGAACCCATCTTCCTGATAATGGTAGCCTTTAAGCTACCTCCCTCTTAGGTATGTATTGAGCCTCTTCATGCTTTGTACAATGCCGCTTTATTTTTCCTGTAGGGCCCTACATGTTGGGCACTGGCCTCCTGCTTTACCTTCTTTCCAAGGAGATCTATGTCATTAACCACGAGACAGCAGCAGCTGCCTGCATATTGACAGTCATCATTTATGGCATCAAGAAGTTCGGGGCTGATGTCGCAGCTTTTGCTGACAAACTGAACGAGGTAACGAAGAAACCGTAACTCGACGTTGTAGCTCTTAGTAAGGAGTGATTTTGTTAAAGTACCAATGGCTTCCCAGTGCCAGAGGGCAGGGATAGATGGGATATTGGGAAGGAATCTTTCCCTGGGAGGGTGGGGAGTGCCCAGAGCAGCTGTGGCTGCCCCTGGATCCCTGGCAGTGCCCAAGGCCAGGTTGGATGGGGCTTGGAGCAGCCTGGGACAGTGGAAGGTGCCCCCAAGGCAGGGTGTGGAATGAGCTGAGCTTTAAGGTCATTCCAACCCAAACCAGTCTGTGATTCCATGATTGTTCGTGAGCCCTCATTTTTCTCTCCTGCCACAGCTTAACCTCAGCCCTGGCACAGGGCAGGTCACACAGACATTCCTCGCAGCTTAATGCGACATTTCAGAATTAATTGCAGATCGCTTGTTTTCCTTGCATCTGGCTTTGATTCTAAAGCTTGGGTTTTTTCCTTCTTTCAGGAGAAAGTGGCCGCAGCTTTAGCCATGAAGAACGAGGCCATGCAGGCGCTGCAGACGGCCATCGAGGAGGAGAAGAAGGAGCAGTGGAGGGTGGAAGGCCGCACTTACCTCTTTGACGCCAAGCGGGTGAGCAGGGCCTGCTCTGCTGCTCAGCCCCAGGGCAGCCTGCCCTGCTGGGATCTGGGGCTGCTGCTACAGAACATCTGCTGCTGCTGCTGCTTGGTGTTCTTGCCAAACGTGAACCTTTTGTTTCCTGCTGTGTGTGCAGAACAACGTCGCAATGCTGCTGGAAACCAACTACCGGGAGCGCTTACTGATGGTGTACAACGAGGTGAAGAAGAGGCTGGACTACCAGGTGGCCATGCAGAACCTGAAGAGGCAGAAGGAGCAGGACCACATGATCCAGTGGGTGGAGAAGAACGTTGTTCAGAGCATCACACCTCAGCAGGTACTTGCTGGGGTTTGCCTGCACAGAGATTTGCTGTTCAGGGCTCCTGGCTCAGGAGGTGATGGGGAACCTGGGATAGTGGGAGGTGTCCCTGCCCATGGCAGGGGGTGGCACTGGGTGAGCTTTGAAGTCCCTCCCTACCCAAACCTTCTGGGATCCTGTGAATCTGTGCTTTAGTGGGTCCTTGTTTGGATGTGAATCTCTCACATCATGAGCTATATTTGCATCCCTCTTATTCAATAATTTATATATCTAAAATGGATTATCTAAAATGCACTTAAATGTCTATTTTGCTTGTTGAAATGTCTTCTGAAGGCTGTTTCCTGTCTCTTGCAGCAGAAGGAGAGTATTGCCAAGTGCATCCTGGACCTGAAGGCTCTGTCCAAGAGCGCCCATGCAGCTGTGTGAGCACATCTGAGCCCACTGACTTGTCCCAATACTTTCTGTTGAAACTGTATGACTCTAAAATACCATTAAACAGAGAGAAAACAACCCATCTGCTGTCTTTCAGTAGCAACAGTCACTGCCTGGTTGTGTTTGAAGTCACTGGATGGGTCACAGCAGCCACCACAGCAGTTCCTGGTGGGGGATCAGTTGAAAGCACAGTGTGTGAGGTGCTGTTGGATTCCGTGCTTGCTCACGAACACTTCCAGAGAAACAGAACTTCACAGAGAAAAACTCAGGTGCCAGAACTGATCCCTGTGTTAGAATTCTGTGTGACGACAGCCCCTGATACCTGTGTTCTTTAAGCTCGTTGTAAAGTCAGGATGCTTTGTGCTGCCACTGACCTGGCCCCGTGCTTGGAGGGCTCCGAGCCAATGTCCTTGTTTTCCGAAGGAGCTGGAAACCCCCTTTCACCACAGAGCCTCCGTAGTGTTGAAAGGGTTTCAGCTCTGGGGAAGGAGTGCTGAGGCAGGAAACGTGTCAAAAGCTGCTGGGAAAACTTGGCTTCAGCTGACCTTGTCAGCACTCGGTTTAAAACGGGGAAATGGGTTCGTTTATTCTAGAAGGGTTTTTCTGGATTTTCCTAAGTATCTTCATTTTCCTTATAGGAAGCTTTTCCCTGAAGGAATTTGTTAAAACTCAGAAATTCCAGCAAAGCTCACGCACACGAATAAACTCCTCCTGTGTGTGCTGGGATGTGATTTATGTAGTCCCTAAACCCCAGTGAGCAGACTGGGGGCTGCCTGCAATCCCACTTCTCAGTGGGGTTAAGAAACACTATTTCCTACACTGTTCAGTGCACCAGTTCACTAAAATGGTGTTCTTTAGAGGCACGAACCTTCCTTCAAGCCAACTTAAGCTGAAGCTGCCTTACTTTTTTCTAGATTAACAGTTCCAGAGAATGCAGGTGTCTTTCATGGTTTCCTGTTTCTTGTTAATTTAAATAAAAAAGTGAAGTTGCTTAACTTCCACAATTGTGAAAGCCCACGTCTCATTGACATTCGAGCTTTTAACTGGTGTGGCAGATTCTCCTCACAAAGCAAGTGGTTAAACTGGTGCTGACACTCCGGGAGTTTTCCAGCAGCGCTTCCTTGCTGGGAGGTAAGATGGAGCTGTGCCATTTCTTGTTTCTTTTCTTCCTGCAACCACAGTCCTGTGAGGTTTGGTGTGGGAAACTGGGAGTTTGATGGTTTGACCCCTCTGGAATGTGGGCAACAATGGGATGCAGTAGGAAAAGTGGCAGCAGCAGGTAGCAGGTGTCCATTTTCGTGCTGTTGTAATATTTGCACGTTTATTCGCAACATGCAGTTTGCAAACCATGTGAGAAGTACCAGCGCAGGGATTTTGTGGCAGAATATCTCTTAAGAATCGCTGTCTTTAAGATTTCGCCCCCAAATTTGGGAAGAAAGTTACTGTTCCTGCTTTAGTGGGAAAAGTCAATTTAACTTGGGAAACAAAAACATCAAGGGAGGAAATTTTCAAAGCTGCTTCTGATTATGAAAATGTTCATAGGGTTTTAGCTGTTGAAAAATAATCCTGTAGGTGCTTTTCAGTTCTTAAATATCCTCCCTTTTCTGGGTGGAGAAGGCACCGTGTCCACCAAGGAGCAGCGAACCCGTGTGTGTGCAGGAACAAGACCCTGGGAAATAGGATTGCTGCTGAAGAACTGCCAGGTTTGAGTGGCTTTGTGCCACTTCTGTGAGGTTTCTAAGAAATGGATGAAAATTAAATCAAGGCTTTGAGTTAGAAGAGGGTGACAGCTTCGTTTTGCTCATGTGCATATGTACATAAATATAATTTTTCCGCTCCTTTCAGCTTCTCTTCTTGTCAGTTAATGCTCTGAGAGAATGGGAGGCTCTTCCTCAAAATCAGCTGAAGGTATTTTACTTTTTAAGGAATTTCCTTAGCTGCAGTGTTCTGGACTGAGGTGATGTCCTGGCCCAGGGGCTGCTGTGGGGTGGCTCAGCAGACGTGGGGGTGTTTGGGGAAGAACTGTGTGGCTGCCAGGGGCTGCCCCGGCACCGTCATCACCTGGGCAGCTGAATTTTCCTGTCTGGTGGTTCCACTCTCAGGCAGACCTGTACACACACAGGCCTCCATGTGGTTCCAGTTGCTTGTAGGATTACTGGAGAAATCTGCACGTTTTAAAACAAGTTTGTGCTGATTTTTTTTTTTTTCCTATTGCAGTTACACCGCAACCCATTTCCACTACCACCACCGTCCCCAGCACCGTCCCCAGCACCGTCCCCACCCCTGCAGATGATTTCAAAGCTGCAGAAGTCAAATGCTGGATTAATGAGTAAATGCTGCGCCTTTATTTCCTGAACTTCAAACCCAAAGTTCCCTTGAGACTGCAGACTTCTTCTGCAAGGGAAGGGTAACATTTTGGGGGTTTAAAATTTGGATAGAATTTCCCAGTCCGTGCGCTGGGTGGGTGATTCCTAGCGATGCTCAGTGCATATACACACCTGTAATCTCATGGGGCTTGGGATAAATGTGTTACACTCCATAAGGTTTGGTGAATAGGAGCACTGCTGATGCTTCAATCCCTCTGTTAAAACTGGGAATTCTGACAGGATTTTCTGTGTATCGGCAGCCGTGAAATACTGTACATCTCACTGGCCTTCATCTCTGGCATCCTCCTGACTCTCCTGGTTTTTGCAATCATCTCCCTCTGCAGGAAAAGTAAGTGGCACAGTGGAGGAAATAACAGCAGGGCGATGGTAACTGCAGGAGTTGCTTTGAAAGTGGCTGAAACTGTGTCTGCCTTGAATAACCCTGCATTGATGAGCAGCTCATTCCTGGCAGTAACTCCTCATGAATCATCCCAGGGGCTGCTTTCAGGAAAGAATTAACTTTGCCATTGATGAGTTGTGGAGGTTTTTGTTGGCTGTGGGCTTTTCTCATCCTCGCCTTGGCCACACTGAATTCCTCAGTCCCTTTCATCCTGGACACTTCCAGCGGGTGGGCAGGGACAGGGCAGCCCAAACCACCCACTTTGCAGAGCAGGTCAGGGACAGATTTCACATGTGACCTGTCTGGCACCCCCTCTCCAGCCTCCCTTGCGTTGCTGCCTCCAAACACAGGGCAAAGAGCTGAGAGCGGGATCCCTTTCCTTCCTAGGTTATAAGAGATCCCACCAGAGTTTACAAGAGGAAGTTTTCTCTCAGGTGGCAGCTGAGGAATCTGCTAGGAACACCCAGGTAAATGTCACAACTCTTACTCCTAACACTGTATGCAGATATTTCACATTCTTGACCATGTGGTAAATGTCAGTTTGGGTGGGAGGGAGAAAAGTCGCCTTTGAGACTCGGCTGTTACTCAGAAGTTCTTTTGACAAGGATCTTCAGGGGTTCTGGGGTTTGACTAAAGCACTGACTAGACAGGCTAGGAGAAATCTCTTCAAAGGCTGAGCATTTCTGCAGTTTTCCTCTGTGGCAGCAATTCTTTGGAAGCTCCTAAAGGAGGCTTGGCCCAGAGCCCTGCGCTATGCTGAGCAGTGGGATGAACCGGCATTTACCGATTGTCCAGTGCAGGGACAGGCGGCTCATGGTGTGCGGTGTTGAGCACAAGTGAAAAGTGGGAAATTCCTGCTGCCCTGCAGCGTTTGTGCACTGCCCAACGCTTGTGGCTTCTCTCACAGCCCCAGAACGAGGTGACCTACAGCACTCTGGTCTTCCAGCGGGGCCAGACACCACTGCCTGTGTGATGAGGAAGTTCCCAGTGAAATGAAAACATTCCCACTTTCTGGACATCAAAAGCCACTGGGATGTTACACCAAGGCCTGCAGTGCTCTGGGAATGCCCCGCTGCCCTGTGTAACACAGCTCTTTCTGTAGTTACCAGGGGAAAGTAAGTGTCCTGTTCCAAACTGGCTGCCAACGGCTGTGGGCAAATTGAGGTTTTCTACAGGATTTCCTCAGCTGTAGAAATCTCCCTGCCCTTGAAAAGTTTCTGTTTGTGAGAACCACCAGAGGGAACTGAGAAATGAAAATGTTTCTCAGCATCTGTCCATGTCTGTGCCCTTGTGATTCCCTTTTCTGTCACCAACTAAAGCATTTTCCAGGTTTTCTTGATTGCTGAGTGCTCTGATTAATTATTTTCTGTTATTGAAGTGATGATAATGAAATGTTTGTATGCAAATCTCTGCTTCCCAATTGGGTCCCATAAAAGAAATGCACAATCACAGTGTGACAGTTGAAATCTCTGGAAATGTTCATTCACGTGTTCTTGCCCACAGTGTTCTAAGTGCAGGGTAAAAAAGTGAAAAATCATTGCCTTTTCGTAACCTGGGGAGAAGTTACCACGAGTGCCTCTGTGAGAGCAGCCCCAGAGGCTCCAGAGGAAGGAGCAGGGCTGGAAGTGCCGCCTGATGGCAGCACCAAGCCGGGGACGGGCCGGGCTGGGGCTCCCTTGTGCTGCTGCGGTGCCTTCCCAGCCCCGGGTACCGGAGCAGGGCCCCAGCCCTGCCAGCTCCACAGGGCTTTCCTGCCTCCTCCTCCCAGCAGCTGCTGGACTCTCGAGGCACCACTGAAAATCGTGACCAGATGCTCTGACGCTCTGAAATTGGGTGTGTGGTGTTGTGGGTTTGGCCGCAGAGTGCTGTGGGTGCCACAGGCTTTCACAGGGTCAGCAGAACAACTCGTGGTCTCTGTTCTGCTGTCATCTGCTCTCACCTCAGTCATGGCAGTTTCTTCAAGTTCTGTTTAACAGAGAAAATGGGGAGCATCTCCCTCCCTCCCTCCCTGAAGGTGAGCTGTGGGCTGGGGTCCCGCGGGGTGAGCAGGCTCAGCGGGCTGGGACTGCTCTGCTTTGCAGCTTGCGCTCCGTCCTCTCTGCGCTCCGTCCTCTCTGCTCTTCCTCCATGTCCTTGTGCCTCGTTCCCTCGGAGCGTGCCAGGCAGCCTGCCCGGACTTTGGTGCGGTGTTGCTGCCTCCACTTACCCAGAGCACAGCAGCAGCGTTCCCTGAGCATCGTCCTAACGAATCCTTTTGTGCTCTGTAGGTGGGAGCTGCTTTCCTGCTGAAGGCAATCGGGTCCATCAATGGTCATCAGCAAGTTCTGATGTTCTTGTGCAGTGCCTTCCTTTGGCTTGTTGATTTATGGAGCTGAGCTGTGTCAGTGGGCAGAGCTCTGGCCTGGGACAGATGAGAAACGAGATGTCTGATCTCAGCTGAAGGAGCAGATGCTGACACTCTCAAAGATAAGAAACAGAATGATGCACCCCTTTTCTGCTTTTTCTAGAGCACTTTTATTATTCAAAGATGGAGAAAAAAGGAGTCTGGCCGTTAACACCCTCTTTTCAGTTTGACCCCTGTTCCCTAAGAATGGGCTGTGTCAGCTGTGGTGGAACAACCGCTGCAACTTCTGTGCCATCCCAGGCAGGACACTGACACTGGCCAGGCTGGGGCTTTTTGTCATGGGAGGACTCAGCAGACTCAATTAATGTAAAATCCATCTAATGTTTATTATAATTAATGAAAATGTGACAACACTGGTTGAAGCACAAACTGACCAGACTCAGGTTTAGTTTAAATGGACAGAGAAGAGAAAGGCTGGGAGCTGCTGGATTGTGAACAGCAAGGAACACATCCTGTTTTTCAATCAACTGGAACCAATCCTCATGTTAAAAAATCCCCAAACCCCCAACAGTAGACAAAATTTCCATCTGCTGTGTTCAGAAATGACAGAATATAAAGAAATATATTCACATACAGCTTTAGAGTAGCTTCAGCTCTACAAGTTGCTGCAGTTTCCCAAGAGTTTCTTAGCAAAGCCAGGTGCTTTGTCAATGTTCTGGTTCCCACTGGCAGCTCCAACCCTTATTTATGGCTGCGGGTCTGTTGTTTGCTCTGTAACAGCTGGGTCTGCTTTTCTGCACAGGATGTAGGTCCTTAAAATTAAAAGGTACGTGGTTTTGAACTTCTTTATCTTGCAGGCATAGACAATGGGGTTCATGGCAGAATTGGCGTGGGATAAGAGGATTCCCAAGTACACCAAATACGGGGGGATGTGAGACTCGGGGGAAAAATAGGAAACGCAGTTTATAATGCACAGAGGCAGCCAGGATATTGCAAACAGGAAGAGAACAAGTGCAAGAGACTTGGCTGTCCTGAACTCCTGTCTGTAGAAAACCCCAGCCCCTCTGACGCTGGTGCCCTGGCTGAGCTTGGTGCGGATGATGCAGAAGATCTCAGCATACAGGGCACACATGGTGAGCAGGGGCACCAGGGTCCACGTGAAGAAGCAGAAATACACCATGTAATCCATCCTCATCACAGCCATGAACCGACAGCGGAGGAAGCTGGAGCTCCTTGGGCCTGCCTTGTTCCAGCCCAACATGGGGACGAGCCCTCCCAGCAGTGACAGAGACCAGCACAGCCCCAGCGCCCACCAGACTCTCCTCTCTGTGGTGATGATTTTGTATCTGCAGGGGAAGAAAACCCAGGTCATGTTAAAGAGAAATGTTCTAAAGCAGTTAAGGATGAGCTCTCATGTTCAGGTACTGCAGGGTCGTTGTTAGAAAATGAAGCATTAATATTTTTTTGTGGGGAAACCAAATTTTATCTTGAGACAAGCTCCAACTCTTCATTTGTAGCAGTTACTTTGCAGCATCACTAAGAACTGTGCAGAAGTTCCCTTGTTTAAAATGGGATGTTTTCATCTACTTTATTTCTTGTTTCATTATGATCTTAGTTCTCCTCTTGCCAGGACATTGTTTTGCTGCTGTTGGCAGTCCTATCTCATTTCTTGGCTTCCTTGGGTGTATCTTCCTCTTTATATTTGGTTTATGCCATTTGTAGGACTAAAATTCATTCTTCAGCTTCATAGGTCTTTTCCCGTTATAAAATATGACTCCTTAGATGCTTGAGGTTCTGCTTTGCATTTCTAGCTTGTGTACTATTCATTTAAATGTCAACAGTGAATGACATCAGTTAACTCTTAATAAGTTTGTTACTACTTCTGTGTTTTCAGCAAATAGTAAAAGGAATTTCATTTAAAAGACAAGCTTCAGAAACCCAAAGAAACCTGTAATACACTCAGCATCCTGTGCAATTAACCAAGGAGCTGAAAATTCTGCCCACAAACACATCCTGTGACTAAATTCTGTTCACAGATAACACTGAGCTGCTCATAGGCACCCCGGGGTCTCTGGAAAGCTGATCTCAGGTGGGCTTTGAGGCACAAGCATCCAGTTCAAGTAATTATTGGTCAGAAAGGGGCCAAGGTAAGGAGGACAGAGGAGGTGGGGCAGAAGCTGGGCAGAGGAGCCCGCGGCGGGGCAGCCTCACCTGGTGGGCAGCTTCACTCGCAGGTACCTGTCGATGGCGATGGCCAGCAGGGACAGGATGGAGGCGTTGGTGAACACCACGAGCAGGCAGCACATGAAGAGGCAGCTGTGGAAGGGCATGGTGATGCCCAGGCTCACCACGATGGCCAGGGGCATGACCAGGAGCCCCACGGCGATGTCGGCCAGCGCCAGCGACACGATGAAATAGAGCGTGGTGTTCTGGAAGGCTGAGTTGAGCCTCACCACCCAGATCACCAGGATGTTGCCCAGCGTGGCAAACAGAGCCACCAGGCACTCGGTGCCGATGTAAATCCCATCCAGGCTGCTCAGGGCCAGGCTGGCGTTGGGCATGGTGCGCTGCTGGAGCTGCTCCTGCCCCGGCTGCAGCTGCGGAAGGAAATGTGGGCATCGATGGCCGCGTGTGGGACCTGCAGCACCCGCTGCTCACTTGTTCCAGCGACTCCTCCACGTGTGAACCTCTGCACTATTTCATGTCCTCAGGACGCAGGCAGCACATCAGCTCTTGCCTCCTCCAGCTGCAAATATCTCAGCATCCAGGGACTGTTCCCCTCTCTGGAGACCCCTCCTGAAGCTCACTGCATCCCTTCAGCAGCCTTGGGTCAGCAAAGCACCTTGGGAAGCTGTTTTGGAGGGAAAAAGTGGAAAAGCTTCCACACTCCTTCTTACCAACAACTCACAAAGAAATAGTTTTACAGGTTCCTCTTTCAAGCCTGGTTTTAGAAGCACGGAAACATCAACAACAGTTGGCTGCAAAGCTGTCCCTTATCACCCCCGGTCATCTCTGCAGTCACTACCACAGCTGGGCAGCCTGGGGGTGTTGAAGGGGCTTGGATTGAAAAATGAAAGGCTCATGGGTGAAGGTAAGGACAGGGAGAGGTCACTCTGCCATTACCAGCGTGGGCAAACCAGACTTGACCTGGGGAAAAATTAATTCCCAATCAAATCAGAGTAGGATAACGAGAAAGCTGTAAATGCAGAGGGTGGGTGCTGGAGCAGAAGCTGCACCCTCTGAGAACGCGCTGACCCGGCTGGACGGGGCAGCAGCACCCGCTGGAGCTGGGGCATGGAGCAGCCCCTGTGCAGGGGGTTCACACCAGCACTCCCATTGATTGAACAGCTCTGGGTCTGCCCATCCCATTTCCTCGGAAGGCAGCTGCTTTCCCATGGGGACGCTGAGTCTGAGGGCGATGCCACCGAGCCCAGCTGGGGCCAGATCAGGGTGTTCTGCCCAGCACCCCCTGTTCCCACCAGGTTCCTGCCGGGGCAGGCACAAGGTGCTCTGATGCTCTTCAGGTGCTTCCTCACCAGGCAGCATCTGTTTCCTGTCCTAAATCCGACAGAGCCAGGCTGCTGGGCTGCTGTGACTCCTCTGGCACCGAAGGAGGATGAGCTGTGCCCTTCTGCTGCCCCTGCCCTGCATGAGCACGGCTTCCCCTCAGCCCTGGGGTGCTGTGAGGGCTGCATCCCTTTCCTGGGCCCTGCATCCTCCTGCCGTGGGCACTCGGCCCTTCTCCCACTGCCCTCCTTCAGCCCCAGGCTCAGCAAACACAGGGCTGGAGGGTTTTGCAGCTTGCAAAGTGACTGAACCCTGCATCCACAGAGGAGCCAAACGGGGCCGGAGCGTGGGATCAGGGAGCGTTTTGGTGTGAGCCAGCCCGAGGTGCAGCTCAGGAGAAGCCCAGCCCTGGTTCTGCTGCCACCCAAACCTGTGAGGGAGCTGGAGCAAGGCTGTGAGGCAGCAATTTAAGGCTTTGGTGCTGATTAGGATTCCAAGGTGTATTTTTAGATGCCGTTATCGAGCTGAGGCGGCAGAGCCCGCAGAGAAGGCGGCTCCAGGAGCAGCCCGTGCCGGGCAGGTTGGGATCAGAGCTGGGTGACTCCTGTGTGACAGAGCCCGGGGATGTCACACTGAGATGGGGTTAAACTGCTTTGGATCTTGGTCCCCCAGCGCTGATGGTTTTGCCATTTAAAGGCTGCGCTCAGCTTGCTGTTTCTTGGATGGCTCCAGCGAAAGGCTTCCAGCTATTCCCCAAGGATCCTCCTACATCCTGGTGAGATAAGGATCAGGAAGGGAAGGTCTCTGCAATCTCAGCTGTGGCTTTGAGCACAGATTCCCTTTTCACTTTGGGGGTGGAGGGGAGGAGAACAAATTTTCTAGAAAAAGATTATTTCTAAGTGACACACAGAAAAAAAAAATATCTCACAACAATGATCTTATCGTGTGAGTCAACAACAGCCGTGGCCGCCTTTGTTCTGGTGGGGCTGTGAAGCGCTTGCAGGGAGCACAGAGCAGCCTCCTGGAAGGCAAACTCCCTGTAGTGCCCTGCCTGGCACCCCCGTGCTGCCCCCGAGCCGGCACTCACACGGTGCCAGGGTGTCCCAGCCACAGCCGCCCTTGCTGCTTTGGGACATCAGTGTCCCCTCTTTCCTCGCATCCCAGCAGCTTCTGCTCCTGTGCCAGGAGGTGTGGAGGAATCTTTTGCTGGATTTCAAAATTCAGTGTTTACAGGAAAAAAACCCAAGCCACTCATAAAGCAAGAGGTGGCGAGTGCTGAGTTCTGTCCTGGCTCTTGCCTGCCTGGGAAGGAAGTGAAAGCGAGGCAGAGAGAGGATGTGAATGTGGAGCAGGATTACATCTGGCGTGACACAGAGTGATCATGGTCTGGACAATAACGAGCCAGAGTGAGAGGCTGGAGCCTGGTGTGGCTGACAATGTCCTGTCACTGTGCCTCAATTTCCCCATCCCTGGTAAAAGCAGGGTCAGTCTGGTCTAGACAGAGCTGGGAAGGGTCGGACAGGAGCAGGATCCTTTTGGTTTCCCTCTGAAACTCCCATTTGGGATTTTTTCACCTGCCCCTCCACATGGGGGCACAGGGATGTCAGAAGACCACTGCTGGTGTTTCTCACAGATGCAAAAACCTGAAGAAACCTCTCCCCTGGCTCACAGTGCTGCGCTGAAAGGCAAAGTTCACTGTCCTTAGAATGCAGGGTTGGTTCCAAAGATGATTTCAGCTGCTGTCAAGAGCAAATTGTCAGAGGAGAATCAGATCTGGAAAGCTTCTCTTCCCTTCCACATCCCATTCCCTGAGCTTGAACTGTGCTGGGCTCGGGCTCTCCTGGTGACTCGCCAGCGAGTTTGGAGCAGCCAGGAAAGGTGCCAGGGCCTCTCTGCTGCTGTCTGCCCTCAGTGCAACACCGGGCAGAGCCTCAGCCTCGGCTGGCCCTGCCTGTGACTGAAAGCAGGGCAGGAAAGCGGGGACTGTGTGAGCACAGGGCTGGGCCAGCCCCGCGGCCGGAGCTGCAGGTGGGGCTGGGACAGGGCCTGGTGTCCGGCCATGGACGGAGCCCTCGGACCCCTGACCCTCTGCACCTCTGCTCCCACCCTGGCAGCACCAGCACTTGCAGCCCGTGCCATCCCTGCCCCGTGCCATCCCTGCCCCGGAGGCAGCTTCCCATGGGCACAGCTGGACATTGCCGCTGCCCCGAGCTGCTGCTCCAGGACTGGGAGCTGCAGTCCGGTTTTGCCCGGCTGCATTATGTGGCTTTGGATTCCTGCGCTGCCGAAAGCTGGGGGTGAGCTCCGTGTCTGTGTTTGCCGTTCCTGCAGAGCTCGCAGGGCCCGTGTAGGAGGAGCTGGGACTGCCAAACCAGTATGGCCCCGTGGCTTTGCTGGGCAGGCGGGTGGAACGCAGCAGCCGAGCTTTGAAACAGCTCCCGCTGCCATGCCTGGAGTTCCAGGTACAAACAGGGCAGGAGCGCAGGGACAGCGGCTTGGACAAATCAAATTTCTGTGTGTTTTTAAAATTAATTGCATTACAACTGGAGTTTTTGACAGTTTTCTTTGGGTGTGGCTGCGGAGCGGGTGCAGCTGCAGCGGGCACAGGCCCCTGTTTGATGGCAGCTCCACTCCTGCACATGGGAACGATCCTTGTGCCCGTGGGAGCGGCCGATCCCCGGGTTTCCAGTTCTTCCTGCCCCACACTGCTCGTGTCTCTCCCAGCACCCGGGGCTGGCAATGAATGGTGCCACTCCGGCTGTTCTCCACTGATTTGGGAAACGAAGCTTTTTGGAATATTTTATTCCCAGAGCTGCTTTTCCAGCTCATTGCAGGGCGGTGCAGAGATGTCACCCAGCAGCCTGGAGGGGAAATCACCTCAGTCTGTGCTTCACGGGCCCTGGAAGGTGGCAGCAGCCCTGGGATCCCGCTGGAGACTCCTCTGCACAGCAGAGCTTTCCATCCTCGCTCTTCATTAGAGACTGTTTTAAAATTCCATGGAAATAGCATACAATAAATCCTGGGGAGATGAAAGGGAGGTTTGAGCTGGCAGGAGGTTCTTTGGAGAGGCTCTATTTGCACAAATTGTCTGGCTGACAGGAGAGAAACTGTTTTGACATTTTATAAACTCTTCCACTGATAATTTTGCATCTCAGTACAGCGAGGCTGGGGGAGGCAGGACAGGGTGAAACAACAAAGCCAAGGCCCCGAGCTCCCTTCCCAGCTCTTCTTTTTGAACATCAGCAAATTATTTAAATGCAAAGCAGTGCGAAAGCAGCCTTTCCCCGAAGTGCAAGGGAGGAAAGTGCCATTATGTCACTGAGCATCCGCAGGAGGGGCCAGGTCACCTGGCACAGGCAGCACCCACTGCCCCTGCCCTGCCTGTCCCCAGGGCTTGAGCACATGCGGAGGTAAAACCCCGTTAGCAGCTTCTCCGAAGCAGTTTGTCTCCAACAAGGGCTGAGTGGACACTGCCAGAAATGCGTGGCTCTATCCACCACAATAAATATTCGTGCTTGATGTGGGGTCACGGAATTACTCTGAATTTTGAATGTTTAGTGGCATCTCAGGCTACAAATGTCCCAGATTAAATTAATATTACCAAGGTATTTCCTAAGATTCCTAAGAACATTTCCTGAGATTTTGGGTTATCCTGTGCAGGGCCAGGAGTTGGACTTTGATGAGTCTGGTGGGTCCCTCCCAGCTCAGGATATTCTATGATTCTATGAATATCTTGCTGTAATTTATTTATGAAATGTGACTCACTCCCTGACTGGCATTCCTGGACTAATTCATCATTGTCAGCATAACTGGGGGGGAGCAGCTTATATTTCCTCTGGAAATCTTGTAAGTGCTTTTTTCCTGCCTTTATTTCCCTAATCAAAGCGAGATCTTATTTATAGTATTGCCATTTCTGTCTGGGTAAGCCCAGAGTGGCCCCAATGGCTTAACAGGATTTATTTACTCCAGCTTTACAGGGGTGTAATGAACAGAGGGATTTGGTCCTGTGGCTGCACTAATCCTCTCGGAGGTGGAAACAGAGGCTTTCCCCTGAGGAGCAGGAATTCCAAATGAACAAATGAAACCCCACAGGCCCTTCTGGAGGGCAGGGAGCTCCACACCAGGGAGGTGAGCGGTCCCAGTCCCCCACGGTGACCCCACACAGGCTCCCACAGCGGCTTGGGCCCTCTGGCGTGGGCTCTGCAGGGAAATCCAGCCCCGTCTGAGATTCCAGGCGCTGCTGGCAGCAGAGAAGGAAGGAGGGAGGCTCAGCTCCCCTCTCACACCGGGCACAGCCACTGCCCCCCAGGACACAGGACCAAGGGCAGTCACAAACAAAGGTGACGGCGAGGAAGGAAAGCCTTTGGGGCTTGCTTTGATCAAAGATGCGACTGGAAACAAACCATTTTCCAGGGAAGTGATCCTGAGAGGTGCCTGGAGTGTCCCCAGCAGCTCGGCTCCACCAACAGGAAGATGAGCTGGAGGCAGCTGGGCTCCAGGTTTGTAAGGGAAGCTCTTTAGGAAGGAAGCATTGTTTGTACCTTTTTATTTTTAATTTATGTATATTTGGATCCAACCTTTTCCATGATGGATGGCAGAAATCAAGGCCTCTTTTGTTCTACAATCAACTCAGAGTTGTTTCGTTCCTTAGAAAAACAAAGGAATTTATTTGTCTTTACAATAAAACACACACAGAGCTCTCATTGCTGTAGAAAACTGTTTGGTTAATGACACTTATTGCCCTGATCTTGGGGGGAAATAAACTATTCTTAAACACTTGTTCTAAGTTTTGGAGCCTCACCATGATGTACCTGGAGTCTGCACAAAGATTTGTCTGGAGGAATCCCAACATGCTCTGCAGTGGAAGGGAATTTAAATGAAAACAACACAGCCCCGCTGCTGGGGTGAGGGGGAGATTCTGCACCTCCTTGAGCAGGAGCTGGGGTGGCTGCAGCTCTGGGCGCGTCTGGAAGGACGGACAGATCGAGTGTTCTTGTTTCCATCTCCTCAGCTCCTCGTCACTTCCACTGCGATCCGAACACGTGGGGGATGAAACTGCTGAGTTGGGCTTTGCTCATCTGGCAAAACGAGCAGAGGGGAAATGAAAACTGTGCTCCCTGAAGGTTTCCATGAGGGGATGGAGCAGGGAGAGCCCGGGACCAGGAGAGCAGCAGTGGGAGCTGCGTGAGCAGGGCATGGGAAGGGCAGGGCTGGAAGGGAAGCCTGGCAGTGGGAGGGCCCCCGGAGAAGGAGCAGGAGTGACCAATCCCCAGGAGAGCCCCACTGGTGTCACAGCAGTGCCTGGAAGATCCCAGTCGGAGCTACAGGAGGATGGAGAGCAGCCCATGGCTCTCGGCCAGCCCACGGGGCAGGGGCTCAGCCTGGGGGGCTGCAGCCAGGGCTGGGCTGCCCCTCAGCCCCTGCCAAGGGGTGCCGGGCACGGAGCAGAGCGCGGGCAGAGCACGGCGGTGACAGGAGCCAGCAGGGAGAACCCGTCAGTCTGGAATGCAGCTCCTCACCACAGCACACAGCCCGGGCAGTAAAACGAGCGATTAAATGCTCTGATACCTCTGCGGTTTCTGTAAGTCTGGAAAGACAAGTGGAGATTTCTGTCATCAAGGTAACCTTAAGATCTGGCCCCGTCACCGCACGAGCTCAGCTCCCATCCTGGCTTCTCAAATGGGACAGCAGTTCTTGGGACGCTTTTTGTCTGTTTAGAGTAAAAGCGAGATCTGGCAGATAAATACCCTCATCCCTGGCATGCTTGTTCCTTGGGAAAACAGCCCTGGGAGCAGAGCTTGAGCCCAGCCCTCCCCAGCCACGCCAGTGCAATGCTGGACTCGCCCCTTGTGGGCTCTGCCTGCAGGAGCCGGGCTCAGTCCGACATCCGCCCGTGTTTTAGTGGGAAGCCGGGGCTGTAGGTGACCCCAAAGCTGGCAGTCCCTGCTGGGCTGGGTGCCGTGCTGTCAGTGGCTCAGCTTTTATCCCGATACCGGCATAAATGCTGAGACAACTTCAGTCCATGAGCCGTCATCTTCCCTGTCCGGGCCGGCTGCTCCCAGCAAACCCATCTGGTGGATTTCTCACTTCAGATGCAACTGCTTTATCCTTGCTCCCGTCTATTGCTAAACACGGGCTGGGAGATGAGCTATTTTCAAATGCATCTGCTGTTATTTATGCAAACACTTTCTTTTCAAAGGGCAACAGAGGGAAGTGTTGCAAACCAAAGCACAGCCAAGCGTTTCGAGGATGTCACTGGGATTTTGCGCTGGGATGCAGCCGTGCGCGCTGTGGGGCACAGACAGCAGGGCTCGTCCTGGGGGGAGTCTCCCACCTCCCACAGCCTTTCGGTGCTGCCAGGCTGATCCGTGTGTGCTGCTGAGGGGTCCCAGGGTGACCTGGCCAGGCCTCGGGAGGCAGCGGCACCACTGCGCCCCAGCCCAGGGGAGAAACCTCGGCAGGGTGGGAGAGGCACAGGACATTCAGGCCTTTCTCAGACGCTTTCCAGTCGAAGTTTGTGAGTCATGAGAGGAGTGGAAATGACTCATGATCCGCTCAGGAGGGACAGCTGACTTCAGAGCTGGATTCGCGGCGGTTGGATGGTGGCTGTGACACTCAGCTGCTGCCCCAAAGGACCAAGGGTGACAGTCCTGGGAGGGGACGCAGGTGCCTCGTGCTCCCTCCTATTCAGCATTTGCTTTGGTGTTAAAAGCCTTCCCCTAGGAAAAGACCTGCTCTTCCCGAGGAAGAGGCTCAAAGCCAGGATTATTCGCTTGTGTTCAGGAAGCAATCAGAAAACAAAGAGTGCTGTCAAAAGTCTAATCATAATTACAGTGGAGCAGCTATTAAAAGGAGCTGAGGAACAGCCTCTCCTGGCACAGCTGGGTTAACACAAGCTCCTGCTAACCCCTGCAAGCAGCAGGAATGGAGCTGCTGGAGGGGCTCCAAGGCTAGGGGATGATTACGCCCACTGAGGACAGCAGAGCAGCACTGAGTGGAAACTCGCATCTCTTCTGCAGGTACGGGGGAGTTCAGCATTTCCTCACGGATCTCGTTATAAAGCCTGTCCTGCAGCCCTGCGCTGGGTGTGCTGCTGGCCAGGGCTGGGCTGAGGACACGAGGAGTGTCTGACCCCTGGCTCTGACCCTGAATGGAACCAGTTATCAACTGGGACAGGGCAGGGACAGGCAATGAAGAAATTCCATGGATCTTACAGGGCTTCCAGAAGCTGATGAACAAACACCTGGATTGCGACTTTTACCTGCTAATCAAAAATTACCCCTTGGCTACAATACAGTCATTGTGGGACTGTGTTTAAAGACAACAAGTGTTTAAACCCCATGAAAGGAAACATGGCAGTGAGTGCCTATTGAATTAGACACTCTCTCACTTCAATATATATGACATTTAATTTCAAGGCAATGTTTGTTTCATTTTGTGGCTACCACTAAAGATCCACAGTCAAAGGATGTCTCTGACTTCCTCTGGTAGTTACATTTTAACTTTTATTTTATCTTTGTTTTTCACTTTCCTTTCCCCCCATTTCCCCATACTCTCCTACCTGCATTTTACAAAATAGAAATAGGAAAATGGAAGCTGCATCTGCCCTAGAAGTGGGTGAAAGCAGCTGCCAGTGGAGGACGAGGTTTGGTACCCAGAGACACACGGAGGCACCACCCAGCCACGGGGTGAGCGAGTGCCGGGCTCCACGCGGCTGCACCGGAAGGAGTTGGGAAATAGCAGAGAATGTGTGGTTGCAGCTGCCTTTGAGCAGTGAGCACAGTTTGTCAGCTGAAAGAATAACATTTGTTATTGCTCATGGTGAGCTCTGCTCTCCCAGTTTTTCCTGCTTGAGCCTGGGCCTCTCCCGGCTGTGGCTGTGCAGGGGTCAGGGAGCTCCAGTCTCCTCTCCTTTGGCTTTTTCTTGTGCAAATCCAGCAGCTTTGCCCCAGCCCCACTGCAAACTGTGGACGGGATCAGCGAGGGCAGAATCAGGCCCTGGGCTGTGCTATGGGGGTGCCACCCAGACCTAGCAGGGGGATTTGTGAAGTGCCCTACAAACGAGTCTCAATAGGAGCAGCTGCTGGGTCTGATCCCACCCCAGGCCGGGACCATCTCCCACTGTGTGTCCCAGCTTCTGAAAGCCACCGTCCCCTGGGCCATCCAGAGCCAGCCCCAGCGCAGGGCTGGGAGCAGCCCTGTGCCACGGCCAGGCCGTGAGGAGGAGATGTGTGGATGACAGATCGCTGGGCAGGCTCATCCGAGCAGAGCTGCAGCGCCTGTGACCAAAGCCAGGAGAGGTGCCCAGGCTGCCGGCTCTGCTCCTGCTCAGCCCTCAGAGGGTCCTTTCCTGAAGCGGCTCCTCTGGCAGTAAATGCCAGGCGGCTGCAGCTTTGGGCAAGGGAATCCTTGCTTGTAGAGAGCAGAGCCAGAGCAGCGCACTGTGCTGCTGTTCAGCTGAAACACGGGAACCCTGTATGGTAATGAGCAGTTCTCTGCCACAGCTGAGCTGCGGGAAGTGGGATTTGTGCTTCCTTCCCCAGGGAATTTCACAGCCTCTGATGATATTTATAAAACCCTTGAACCAGAAACCCCTATCGGTCTCTGCCTTCCTCCTGACTCTGCAGAGCTGCAGACAGCAGACTGACTCCAGGCCCTTCTGGCATGTTTGCAAGGCAGGAAAATGTTTGGGAAGCTGCATAAGAAGCCTCCATCCCATGTCCCTTTCAGAGTGACAGTCACAAAGTGAGAAAGGCCAGGCTTGCTGGGGTTTTGGGAGAGGAAGCCCTGTTCCTGCACCCTCACCCCTTCTGCAGTCCCTGCGCTCACGAGCGGGACATCCTTAAACCCGGAAAATACCTCCGTGTTTGCAGGGGATCCAGGCTTTCCTGGGATTTCAAGCAACTTTAAGGGCACTGCACGAGCTGGGGGAGGAGCGTGGCCCCAGCACTGCTGTGCCAGGGCTGCAGTGCACGGAACAGCCGGTCCAGGCTTTCCCTCTGGAAACCTGCGGGAGCTTTTGCAGAGCCCTGCCTGGGATCAGCCACCCCTCCCCAGATTCCGGAGCTCCCGGCTCATCTGCCTGATGAGCTGGTAGCCTCACCCAGCCAGCCGGGGGCATGGAGCAAAGCAGGCCTGCAGTGTGAGCAGGGACGGGGTGTTCAGGGAATCTGGTCCCATCTGCTCCGGGAGCAGGCTCGGGGCTTTGGAGCTCAGCTGCCCCTACAGAGCTCGGGATGCTGCGTGTGTTCAGTGATCCTGCATGGTCAGGTCCCCGGCAAGGCCAGCGTGGGAGGTGAGCTGTGAGCTCGGTGACCCTCAGCCAGGGCAGCTGCTGGCAGCCGTGTGGGTGCTCACTGTTAATTGCATCATTAAGTCATTATTCATAATGATGCACTGCAATCTCATCTGTAAAGAAAATATTATGCTTGCACTTCAAAGGCTTGTGTTGAGGTGTTTGGAACGAGCATTTTTCCTGATTCTTCCATGATTAGAGTTTAAAGAGTGATTACTGTAAGTTTAGAGGGAACCAGTCCCTGTTTTGTGCAGTTTAGGTTCAGGCACTCAGGACAGGACCACGATGCAGTCAGCACCTTCTGACAGCCAGAGCAATAAAATACTGTGCTATTAGACTGCATGGTGGCAAACCCACACTTTCATTTACTCTGCAGCCCTCTGATTCTATCAGCCAGGAATCCAAGGTCATTAGGCAATCACAAATTGTTTCTGAATTTCATTAAGTCAGCAAATGGGCCTTAGCTATGTATTTACATCAGCTGAACTTGTGATAATTTATCCAATTGGGCAATTATTATTTTGGAATAAAAGAAGGCCTGAGGGATTCTGCTTCATATTAATTTGCCTGCAGAGGCCTCAGTGCAACCTCTGCAACTCAGCTGCAAAACCAGGTGAAAAATTGCAATCCCGTTGCAGATTCTGGGATAAATAAGTGTTTTCCTTTCAGTCCTTTACTGCTGCCATATTGCAGGAAAAGGAGAGTGAAATTTTGGTGTAATTTAATATGAATGGATTTAGATTGCAGAGTTCAGGAAAAAAGTTATTGTGGCAACTCGTGTTTTGTATAAATAGATGGGCTGTGATAAATTACACTATTTTAAAATAAAACTGCGGTGTGAAGGGTCACTGGATTTCTTGGGCGGTGTCCAGGACATCACAGGTTGTGTCCTGCATGTGACAGGATGTAGAGAATCAATTCTCTTTGCCTCATAACCTTGTGTTGTTGCTGAGCTGGTGTGGAGGGGAAATCCCTGCGCTGGGGATGCCAGCAGCTTTCACCCCCTCCAGGCGGTGATGTCAGTCACCCTGGGGACGTCCCTGAAAAAATGGGATTCCTTGGAAATGGGGAAATGCAGCAGGGGAGAGCCAAGGTGTGGACACGGGGTTTAACTCGCTGTTGACAGACGGGATTTGCTGAGGGGCAGTGCCCTGCCCTGCAGGAGATAAGGAGCAGCAGCACAGCAGCGGAACAGCTCTGTGTGCCTGAGGATTTGGGGCTGGGAGAAATGGAGGTCCAGATTTATTCCCTCTGGGAGTCACTAGGAAAAGCGCCTCTGACTTCTGCTGAACTTGGACCTGCTTCTCCCTCTCTCCTAATCATTTCATAACCAGGAAGGTTCACATTTGTCCAGATCTAATTTCACGTACTTGCAAAGTCTGACTCAGCAATAAATGTTATCAGCTTCCACTCAAACCTGCAGAAAATGGGGGAAGAAGTCAACCTTCCCAGAACAGACATCAAACAGGAGCTCTGCCTTGCTGAGTCAGGCCCTCAGTGTGCCTGGACCCTCATTGTTTTGAAAATTGGAAGATGGTCCACAAGCCATGAAATAGATAAGTGTGTGATTCCTTGGATACAAAAAAACTCCGTCAGTGCTGAGTGGGAAAAGCTGCAAATGTGTTGATATTTGGGGTGAAGTCTGTTAAAGCTTTAATTCTAAAGGAAATTTGGGGTAAAGCCTTGCAGAATGCTCAAATATGTCCATGTACACTGAGCCTCTTAAAGGAATTGCATCCCCGTGCAGTTTCTGCCCATAGGAATGATGGTTTTGCACAGTTTTTAAAACAGAAGTTGCTGCTGATATTTTGTCCCCGCCTGTTTTCCAGACTCATGTTTTTAAACATTGAGCTAGTAGCTTCCTAAGTTCACAGATTTCATGATAACGTTTGTACTCTGAAGAAACAAGCTCCTTAACCACGAGTGCCGAGCATCCTTCGAGGCAGATGCTTTTGCCACACTCAGTCCCACTGCGACTGAGCCTCTCGCTGCTGAGGCTGCCAAGTCCTGCAGAGACACAAAGTGTGGAAATCCTTTGCTGACATCACCCTGCCTCCAGCGATTCAAATCCAGCAGTGATTCACCTGCTCGCTCCGGTGGTCCCCAGGGAACGAGACACCTCTTAAGCCATAAAAACAGGGATTTAGAGATCAGTATCAGCAGCCACAATTGTACCTGGAAGCAAAATTCTGTGCTGTGTGTTTATTTCTGCTGCACACACAAAGCAGTGAGAGGGAGAGCTGGAGCAGTTTCAATTGGAGAGGGTGAGTGGGGACTTTGGGCTCTGTGTGTCTCCTGGCCCCTCACTTGCTCAGGATTTTGGAGAAGTCCTTTCATCTTTGGTTTCTTATCTGGGCAGCCAGACAAGTAATATTTATTTTATATAAATATATAATATCCATTTTTTGTTGGAGTTCTGGGTGAAAGGCAGTGTGACTGCTAAAATATTGTTGCCGTAGCCTCAGACTCCAAGAAATCTGCACGTATCCCTGGAGCTTTGCAAGTGGTGATAGAGGAGCGTGGGGAGGACCGTGGGTGTGCTGCTGCTGCCTCTGGCACCTCCTTTGCAGCCTCACCAGGAGCGTCCCCAGCGAAGGTGGCTGCAGCCCTCCACCTGTCCCTGGGCATGTGAGGAGGTGACAGTGCCTGGAAACACGAGCGATCCCTCTGCATTTCATGTAAGATTCATGGAGAGCCAGGCACTGAAATCATGGAAAGCGACTGCTGGGGTATTTACACATTCTTAATGAAGAAAAAAAAGCCCCTGTGAAATTCATCGGCTGTTGACGTTAGCTTTTCTGGAGTGTGTAGTTTAGAGCTGAATTATAGTTTAAGTTGGGGTCGATGAAGGGATCTCTCTGACCATGGGATCCCGCGCAGTGACTGTGCTGAACTTCTGACCTGATCCTCTCTGTGTGGCTGCTCCAACTTACAAACCCTCGGTGACAAAACCACCAGCTGGACACTTAAGCACCGTTTCCTCTTGCGTCAATTTGTCTGTTTCTCGTCAAGTACAGGTGTATTTCACTTCAGTGTTACGGTTCTTTATTTTTACGTTTGTCTTAAAAAAATCAGTAAAACCCTACACACTTTTAAGTGCTGTGTTACAAAGAAACGCCTTCTAAGGTGTGAAGGTGATGTGGCGCTGGCCCTGAGCCCTGTGCTGTGTAAATGCTTGGTGACCTCGGAGCTGCGCTTTTCCTGTCCCACGTGTGACCGCTGCAGCATCTTCTCCTCCGTATGGAAACACCCTCAGCCCTGTAACCCGCTTTGTCCCTGCTGTTTGCTGTCCACCCTTTCCATGGGGAAATTCCCCCTGATGTCCACCCTGAGCCTCCCCTGGCCCAGCCTGAGGCCGTTCCCTCTCCCCCTGTCCCTGTTCCCTGGGATCAGATCCCAAATCCCCCCCGGCTGCCCACTCCTGTAAGGAGCTGTGCAGAGCCACAAGGTTCCCCCTGAGCCTCTTTTGCTCCAGGCTGAGCCCCCCCAGCCCCTTCCCAGCTCCGTTCCCTGCCCTGGACACGCTCCAGCCCCTGCATGGAGGGGCCCAGCCCCGGACGCGGCCCCCGCGGAGCCCCA
>VZRN01004720.1:593865-649281 GCA_013397935.1 Dasyornis broadbenti | reverse complement strand
CCCCGGCCGGTCCCGTCCCAGCGCCGCCGGACATCCATCTTGTGCGGCACCGGGCGGGCGGCCCTGTGCGCAGCCGGGGCTGTCGCCGAGCTCGGGAAAGGACCGGGGCTCTTGTGCTGTTCCGCCGGGTCAGGTGCGTGCGGGGCGTCCCGTGCTCGCTGCTCCCCGCCAGGGCAAGGGGCACGGGGGCTTGTGCGAGGCCCGAGGAGCACCGGAGGTAAAGGGGCAGCGAGGCTGGGGGGCACGGGGGCGGGCTGGGACAGGGGCATGGCAGGACGAGGGACGGCCTTCAGCAGCCATTCCGCTTTGCCATCCCGGCTGGGAGGCAGGATGTTTGGGCAGGTGGGACAAGGCAAGGGAGCGACCCTCGTGAGCCACGTGGAGGAGCGGGCTGGTCCGTCCCCATCTTCTGGTCCATCCTCATCCTCCTGGCCCATCATCACCCTCTACTCCCAAGGGCTGCTTGTCTCAGACCTCCTCAGCTCTGAAGAGGTTTCTTGCACTTCCCTCAGTCGGTATAAAGAGAAGCTTTTACCTTCATAGGGAAACTTTGGTGTTTAGATACTTCTCATTAGTTGGTATCTTTGCTTGCGATATTTGAGGTACAGAACGTGTGGGTTTGCTGCAAGGATTCTTGTGAATCTTGCTCAGTGGGAGGGTTGGGGTTTGGACACAGCGAGTCAATTCCGACTGACACAGAGCTGGAATTGGGCTTTGCTTTGCTCACAGCTTGGAAAGAGCTGCAAACAGGAAGGGCAAACTATGAAAACTCTGGATTTTTTCCTTTCAGTAGCTTAACAGGGGAGATAATATTTCTTAAAATAGTTGTTTGGCTTGAAAACGCCTGTCTGCCTTCCGAGTGTTGTATCAGCACTCTATAATTTCTGTTGCTGTTGTAATTCTCTCTGAGTAGTTGTGTTCCTCCAAGTAAAGAGACACCAGATTATCTGAAGAGTTGAAGAAAGCGGCTGTTCAATTGACAGTGCCTGTCTGCTGTGAAACGTTTCACTGCTGTGATTTGTGTCATTGCTTTTTACATGCTGGAGTGGTGTGTCAGTAATTCTCCCTGGTGTAGCAGATCCCTTGGATCTGAAAGGGTTTTAATGTGGGAATTTGTGAGACTTTCAGGAAGTAATGGATGAAGCTTGGAGAAACAGAAAATGGTGCGTTAGCAAAGCTCTGTGCCTTTAATGAGAAGTTATCCAAAACCAGGGAAGTTAAAGGGAAGTTCCACATGGAGCACTCTTGCCTTTGTGGTCTCTGCAACTTTGTGGATTCACAGAGGCGATGTATTTCACAAGTATGAAATGCTGTCTGATTATTCTGACATCATTATCACGTTGCTATGGTGACTTCATTACGCTGGGAATGCCATGTTCACATCCGGTTGCTATGGAAAAAATCAGTGTCATAAATAAAAACATTTAATGTTCTGTTCATCACTGTGGCAGGAAAAAAGGCATCGATTTATTGACGTGAGTGATGACTGACAACATATTCCAACAGAAGCTCTCAGTGCCAAGTTATGAACAGGGACGTTGTCACTTGCCGTTCTCGGCAGATTGTCCCTTGCCTCTCTCTGTTGTGGCAGGTAGCAGAAGTTGTGAAATCCTGGGTTTGGAATGGAGGGTGACAGAGCGTCTGTCGTTCTTCAAGGTGGAGTCGGCAGGAAGTGCTGTGCTCGCACCGCTTCTAAAAATAATCTGTTTTCATGCGCAGTGTTTGCGACGCAGTGTTTGTGTTCCCTCGGAGCCTCCTCAGGGAGCGCAGGTATCCCCTCTAAGGCAGGCACTGCTCACCGCCTGCGTGTGGCGATGCCCAGAAGGCTGGAGGCTCTGGTGGCTGAGGAAACCTCGATGCCAGGCCAGGCCCAGCAGTGTCAGAGCAGGGCTGTCACCCCAGGGCTCGCAGGGAGCTGAGCGCTGGCTGCCATCACGTGCCCTGGCTCTGGCGCGGCTGTTTTTAGGGTAAGTAGCTTTGCCGAAGGTTTTGAGAGGATCTCCCTGCCAAAGGGGCTGAATTACTCGCACAGCGTAAGTCCAGTGACAGGTTAATGCTTTTATTTGGAGACTCGTGTTTACACAGAGCATCGAAACAGTTTATATTTGAAACCATAAGCTGCAAATATACAGACCTCGGTTATTACTGATACATTTCGTGGCTGCTCAGCCAGTCTGAGGACTGTTCTTAAAAAAACTGAGAAGTAATTAAATAGCAGGAGTGTAACGTGGATGCAGTTGAACATAAAAGTTTTAATTGTATATTGAATCATCGTCTTGGGCATAAACAACTCCAAGCATTTGTTTGTACTTTATATTGCAGCGCTTTTTCTTGTACCCTGCACGTGCACAGCGCACTCAGCAGCACTTTGAACTTGTGCTGAGTGTTTAGAGAGCAGATCGCTTCTGTGCTACTCTGCAGACTTAAAAAAAAATCACCTTCAGGAGGAATCCTAGTATTCTGACAACAGAACATGTTATCTGTTTTCCTAGAGAACACAAAGTGAATCTTTTGAACACACGTAAGTTCAAATCATTAGGCTTTATATTTGAAATGTTTTTTATGTGTAGCTGTTTGAAGTTCAGAATTATCCTTGATCCAGAGTTGCTTTCAACCTCGCTGAAATCAGCTCAGCTGGCTCTGGCTCTTTTGCATTTTAGGACAATATGGGAGACTTCCTATTTTATCACTTTCTTTTAATGCCTGATGAGCCACATTAATGTTGAACATCAATCACTTCTCATGACTTTGTGTATTTAATTCTGCAGAAGCAGATTCAAGAGAGACACAACTTTTAAAACTTAGTGGAATCCTAGGGTTGCATTTGGATTTTTTTGGCCTCGATTTGGGGAGGTGTTGGATTATTTTTTGAAAAGAGGTACTGAAGGTGGTGGTTAACGTACAGCCTCAATTCATTTTATGTTGGGCTCTGAAGTAGTTCTTGATTTGCTTTTACTCTTTTATTTAATAGTTAATAGGAAGTTAAACAGAGTTTTAAGGGAAGCATCTTCTTAAAAGGGTGCTCCTAAATCCCAGGGTCAAATTTTCCTGTAGGCATTTGTGTTGGCACTTCAAGAAAGTTGCTGCTGCTGGAAATGTGACACCTAATGGCAGAGATAAGTAAGGATGTCCCAAAGTTTTCAGAAAGAAAAGTTCATCTTGCTGAGCTCTCTTACTTGGTCTCAGATGTTAAAACTTGTGTGAGATGTAAACAGTCCCTCCATCCTTCCTGTGGGCTCGCTGCAGGTACGGGAAGGTGGACTCAAGTGCAGTACATTCCAGTCAATGGAAATGGTGAAACAGAGCACGAAGTTCTGAAGGTGAGTTTATCCCAATCCTGCCTATGCAGGTGACAGCTTGCAGCAGTCAGGCCAGGAAGAGAGGCCCAGTTCTTGTGGGCAAGACGTTTCCCAGAGTGGTTCTCCTGCAGCTGGAAGCAGCGGGCACTGTGAGATGAGTGAGGCAAGCCAGAGTCTGAACTCCTTTGCTTTCCCATTGCTGAACTTCTGCTGTCGAGCATTCAGGAACTCTTGGAAGCAAGAACGCAGCACAAGTCCAGCTGATGCAGTTTGGTGTCTCCAGCACCAATACTGGAGTGAAAAAGCCGTCTGTATTGGTTAAATGCAGACCTGTTGAGCTGTCACGCCAGAAGAGAAAGGATTAACGGAAGTGTGAAGAAGACACACTTTTATTGTGCCAGTACCACTGCTGGTGGAGGAAGGAATTGAGAAGAGAACAAGGAGCTGCAGTTCCTGACTCGTCTGACCTAGGGCAGCGCCCTTCAGCCTTGTGCTGCATGGGAGGTGATGGGGTGACTCTGCTTTGCCTGTGACAATGGGGAGCAGCCTGACCCCGGCTTGTTCTGGCTGCTGGATAAGTAGGTGACGTTTGGTGTCTGTCCTCACTGCTAACAGGTTGTTATTTGCAAGAACCAGCATTTGCGGGAGTTCCATGGAGCTGCCCTTCTGTTGCAACAAATGGAGGGTCTCCACGGGCTGTTTCTCAGCTGGCTGTCGACATCCTCTGTGAGCTGGTTTGACGTGTCTGGCTGAAACCCTTCGGAGCTAAAAGGCTCATTATTGGAAGCTTCCTGTTATTTCCTGTGATAGCGTAATTTTGTTCATTAACGCCGGTTTTCTGAGCTCCCCTCTGAAGAAAAGGGGACCCAGTGACAGCAGAGCATCAGTCAGGACACACCTGGGCCTGCTCAGCTCTTGGTACCTGGTTTTTACGCTGAAGCCCTTTGTGCTGCTCCTCTGGTGCCATTTCACTCCAGGTTTGCTCTGAAACAAGTTTTGGTCTGCAAAGGGACGGGAGCTGCTTACTGAGAGATCACTTCTTCCCTTGCAGATACTGCAATAATTAAGGCTGTCTAAAGTAATCCATTTAACGATATTAAAATGAGGCGGCTGTGGGAAGGAGGGTGGTGCTCAAGGAGGAGCCACTGAGTGTTGCATTCCTAGTCAGAAATGGTGTGTTTAAACTTAAATTGCATTCATGTGCTGTGGGAAGATCCTCTGAGCTGTGTGTGGGAAGAAATGGGACACCAGAACCCATCCCTGATGTAGATCTCCAGTCGCTTTGGGGTCTGTAACCTTTCCATTGTCAGGCTGCTCCCCAGACCCTGTGAGCAGCACAGGAGGGTGAAGGTGAGCTCAGAATTGCCTTGGTTCAGTTCCTCCTGTGGCAGCAGTGCCCGGGGCAGGGCTGGGGCTCTTTCTCACCGTGTCAGCTGCTGGAGCAGGTCGGGTGGCTCTGCTGAACCCGACGTGGCCACATGAAGACGATGTTTTGATGTGTGTTCTGCTCCCTGCTGCGAGTGCTCCAGCAGGTATGGGGTGCTGGCAGTTGGGAAATACCTGCTTTACCTGAACAGGCACTTGCTCACTGCAGCTGCGGTGGCTTGACCTGAACCCAGGTACAGGCACGGATTGGATTTTTTTTGGTTGAGAAATCCAGATGCTGACAAAACCAGACTTGGTATGTCTGAAAAATGCTGGTTGCTGTCTTTTGATGAACAAAATCATCTGTCTGAGGGGAAAGTCTGACCCGGCACAGGGCTTTTACACCAGGGAAGACGCAGGTAACAGGACAAACAGCCGGAAAGGAATCTCCAGGGCTGCTCAGCCTGTGGCTGCAGGTGGTTGCTTTGGCTTTCTCACCCATTTCACTTTATTTGACTTAAAATGTGGGGAGCCAGGCAACGGCAGTCCTGTTGAGCAGGTGCCCTGAGGCATTGTGGTTTGTTATTTATTCTGAATATTGATAAGATGGGAAATACTTAAATCCATCTGGGGCACTGAAGCAGGAGGACTGGATGTGCCCCCAGCAGTGGCTGTGTTAGGCCGGAAACAAATCTTAATTAATCACTTCAGTGAGGCAAAATACGCTCAGAAAGGTGCTTGGTGTAAGGAGCAGGGTGAGCATTTCTGTAATACGTGATTTTTGCTTTGTCAAAACCCCTGCTTTTTGGGAATGTACCGCAACTAGTAGCGTGTTTGTCAGTGGGCTGTGTTGCATAACTGCTGCCTGCTGGAGCATTGCAGGAAAACAGACACTTGCATTTCACTTGTCACTGGCTACAGCTGCAGATTCGAGGCTGGCTGGAATGTTTTGGGGGTTTTTTTCAGTTGAAATATTTGCTGGATTCAATGATGTTGTGTTCTGCAGTGTTCTAATACTGAAAAAATGCGAACTTGTCATGTTTAAATCAGGGTATTGCGTGTGAAGCCAGGGCAGTGCAATGTGCTCGTGATGGATGTGAGCATCTCTGGCTGCAGCTGGGGCTGTGCCTGCTCCCTGCCTCTGCAAGGAAGGCTGCTGTGGGCTTTTGTCCCAGTGAAGAATCTGTGTGGAATCAGGCATTTCTCACATTTGTAGTTGGAAATAGACCCTTAATGTGGAAAGCTCGGAGGACGTGGGAGGAGCAGTTCAGCTGGATGTATTGGTTGCAGAGCCTTTTATGTTGTATTTTTATGTAATATTCGTTTCTCCCATGCAAATAAACTTGAAGTTGTAGGGAGGGGCAGCTGAGAAGAGGAAAACTTTCATTACAGACAGCTGACATGCAGAATGATATCTTTTTATATGCCACTCACCACGTGATAGTTAAAAGTAACTCATAGTTCACTGGGTAAAGCTATTTCTGGCGCAATTCTCCATTTTTTGTGCCACAGGCTCATTCCAGCACATCTTGCTTTACCCTGAGGTTTGATGTGTTTGTTAGTCCTGTGCTGGGTAACAGTTCCTGGGTATCAGGCCTGAACAGAAAGCTTGATGGCTTTATGAAGTAAATACAGGTGAAAATAAAATAAATGTAGCCAATTGTTGCTTTCTGCTTCAGATTATAACACTAATTGTAGCTGAAAATAACGTTAAGATTAAAGATACAGACTGAAGTGATTCCAGGCAGCCTTTCTCATGAAATATTTATTCATTTAGTGCTTTTAACTCATCAGATCACTTATGAAATTGTAGAGATTACAGTATTATTATGGCTTTGCCTTGTTTTGTGACTACACTGCATTGGCTTATTGATCACTAGAATGCAGTCAAAGCTTTTTCAGGAATCCAATTTAAAATGATCAAACAGATGTTGTAATGCTCCAGGGCACTTTCCTCGGTGGTGTGATTCTGAGAAAGTGGGTCTTTTCCTTTATTCTGTAATTTCAGTGCTTTGCAGCCTCTGCTAATGAACTGTTTGCCCAAGCCCTTGTCACAAACACAATGCTGAGTCCAAATCCGTTTCGCACTAAAGTGAACTGGAGCTGGGTGATGGGGTGGCTTCGCAGGTGTCAGGAGAATTGTGTCTGTAGAGCTGGGACGCCGTAACTTCCACTGTCATTTTCATGCCAGATTCACATCCACTGCATCTCTATGGGCAGGAATTGAAATATATTTAGGAACTTTTTTAAAATCAGTGGTGATAGTACCGTTCTGCAGGCATGGTTTGGCTGATGCTGTATTTGCAGATTTACTCTAGAAAAAACAGATGACTGGGAGTTTTAGCTTTGGTGGGAAGATGTCCTCACCACAGGGGAAGCACAGAAATCGTAGGAAATGCAATTAACATTCAGATGAGTGTGGTGTGTTCTCAGGTCCTGCTCAGGGTGCAGAACCGGCTGTCCCCAGGCCATGTGTTTGACACATTCACATGCTACTATGGCAGAGATGGTTTTTTTTTTCCTTTTGCCCTACGTCTCGTCGTTTCAAAGACTCGTTCTAAAAATAAGCCCTTTTTTGCTGCCGTGTGAACGGTGTTGATGAGGTGGAGGGCAAGGACTGGCTGGTGCCAGCGGTGCCCTTGGGGTGGGATGTGCCCTCCCTCCCGGGGGAGTCCAGCAGCCCTGCCCCTGGGGCTCGCTGCCCTTCAAGGCAGCTGTGTAATTCTCTGCTTTGGTTGTGAGCAAGCCAGAACACTGAAATGGCTCCTATAGAACTGATTAAACCATCACAGCTATTTCCTTTAATGTCACCTTTTATGCTCCGTAAAGGAAATTCCAGGATGAATTGTCAAAGGAGTTTTGCCCTTTTAAGCAGGTTCAGGAGGATTAAAAAACTTCGGAGAAGCGCCAGTGCAGAGGCCAGGTCTGGCAGTGGTTTGGTTCTAACCCCCCTGGCCTCAAAGCTCTCGCTCTGGCACTGAAGTGTTAATAACACATTTGAATATTCCTTCAGTTAAAACCTTCACCCAGAAGAAAGTTTCATTTTCGCTGTAAAAGAAAATTCAGTTTCCACCCCCACTGCCCCAAGGTTCCAGGAAGCAGCATTAAGAGGCTGAGCTAAATACTGGCGGATTAAGCACCACATTAAATAACTTAATTTCTTTACGAAACGTAATGAAACTGTTACTTTTCCCTCTGTTTGAAGTTAATTCTGTGCGCTTACTGCTATTCAGGTTCCTATCAAGGCTTAAAATCTGCCATGAAAAGCATTCAAGAGGTGCAGTCCTACTTGGCAGTGCTCAAACACATCCGTTGTTAGCTGTGTTTAAGTCCTCATTACATGGATACTCATTGCTGTAGGGGGTTTATTGAAACTGATAAACAAATGTAGTATTAATAAGTGGCCATATGGTCAGTGGGGCTTTTCATTCTGAAAATCGTTGTTAAAAGAGGCGTTTAATGAGCGGCAGTTGCGTGGGAACGGGGGGGTTTGGATGCTTGTGGCTGCCACACACCAGGCAAGTGAAAATCTCTGGGCTGCACTTGCAAAGCTGACCTTTAGAATGGGCTGCATGGTCAGATCCAGTGCCTGAACACACACACACACACTGATTATTGCAGCTTTGCCAGGGAGATTTAAAGAATCTCAGTATTTTCTGGAATTTGTGAGTTAGCCCGGTCTCCTGAAGAGCTGGGAAGTGCCCCAGCTTTAGAGGCTTTGGATTAGTCCTAGGGTTTATCATTGGTGGGTATAAATCTGGAATAGAATCACGGAATGGTTTGGGTTGGAAGGACCTTAAAGAAAGTCCAGTGCCACCCCCTGGGTGGGCAGGGACACCTTCCACTGTCCCAGGTTGCTCCAGCCTGGCCTTGGACGCTTCCAGGGATGGGACAGCTTCTCCACGCCAGGGCCTCAGTACCCTTCGAGTAAAGGCTTTCTTGCCAATATCTAACCCTAACCTGCCCTGTGTCCATTTGAAATACATGGGAAGAGCAATTTAAACCTCTCCAGTTTTACTGAGAAGTTTCAAAGAACCCTGAGTGGGCTGGAAGCTTTGTTTCTCCACTGAATTTTTTATGCTGGAGACCAAGTAAGGTCAAACTGGGCTTTATAACCAATGTCTGGTCACTACTACTGCAGAAATGAAATAATTAAAGTGCAAGCTGAAACTGCAGTGACAATCTATCTACCTCATGTCACTTATTTACTCTTAATTATATAAACCAGGAAGAATAGTGGAGAACGTTGCCAAGCTACTATCAGCACAACAAATTATTCTTACCACGTAGAATGGAGTTGGTCTCTTGCTATGATTGAGCCTCCTCGGGTCTGTCTGGAATTTAATCTGTTTTATAAAAGGTCAGGATATTTTTTCCTGTAAAGAAAAAGGGGGGGGGAGGCTTTATAAGGCTTAAAAATCAGTGGCAAGTTGTGGATGTAATGAAATCCCGTAAACGGCTGCTGTGTCTAATGTGATGCCCCTTAACGTTTACATGTTTGGCTGATGAGGAAGGGGGAAAGGAAGTAATTTTTTTCATTTTTTCTTCCAAAAAAAGCTGCGGAGAACTCTCCTGAATGGTGCAAACCCCCTCTGCTGAACTACTCCAGTAGGGCTAGATGGGAAAAGGAGAAATGGCAGATGCGGCCATGGTGTTGCCTGGGAGGACCTGTGACCACAGAATCCTTCCTGTCGAACCGTTTCAGACATTTGTAATTGAGAAAAGTGTGTTCTGCCCTCGATGTGCTCAGCCGAGGTGGCTGTGTCCTGCTTGCAGCTCGGGGCTCGTTAGTCTGAATTTGCAGAGTGCCGCAGTCCGGCCGGAGGGGAGGCTGCCAGCTCCAGCCACTGACGTAGCGCTTTGTTCTAATTTGGGGATGCAGTGTGTGCTGCTCTTTGGGTTGTGCTGCTGGCTTCCTTTCCCCTGCCTTTGTCTGGCTGGCACTTGTCCCTAGCCACTTTCTGCAAGTGCAGACCAATAGGACAAAAAATAAATTAGCCGTTTCAGCATGGCAGGCTTTAGCTGCCCAGAGCCCTTGTTCCTTGCCTGGAGAGCTTCTATAGCAAAGCCATTTCCAATGAATAATGAGGCAGTCACTTCCATGGAAGTTAACACGATGTGATTTGAAATTGCAGGTTCAGCGTGAAGCTGATGGCACAAAAGATTCCAGGCTGGGGAGGATCAATCGCAGGGTGTTTCTGCACAAAATGACAATTTCCAGTGACAGAATTATTGCTGTTTTCCAAGAAGTTTGTTTCCCTGCCTTGTTTGTGTGGGCTGCAGTTAATTTGCTCAAAGCTCCAGCTCAGCACAACAGTGCACTCGGAAGGACTCTGTTGCTAGAGGACTTTACTCTTCGCCCAGGCTTTTATGGCTTTGGCCCTGGCTCAGGAACCTCCCAGCGCCGCGGAAGGTGCGGAATGATGCAGAAAGTGGGGGTTTGGATGGGGTTCAGAGGAGCACACGGCTGGGCCTGGAGCTTTTGGGAATGGATGCAAGATTTGAACGCTGCTCTCCTGCCTTTTCTGATTGAACTCTTCAGAGAACACCTCTGGCCAGTGTCGTTGTTCTCTTGTATTCTCAAATACCTGTCTGCTTGTTTGGCTTGTCACCAGCTTTATTTTCTGTGTGTGCTTCTTGCTGTGCCGTTTTGGTGTTATTTGTTACCTGAAAAACGAAAGGGAAATTTATTTAGACCTAAATTACTGATGACTTGGACAAGGGATAGCGTGAGCGTTCCAGCATCAGGAATGCACCACACTGGGGTCATGACTCATCCTACAACAGGCTTGTGCATAGCTAATTACACGTTTGTTGCCTTGATTGGTATTTGATTTGATGCTGAAAGCAGTCAGTGGAAATGATAATGATTTTACTGTTAAAATTACAAAACTGAAGCTGAGATTCCTGGCACAAATTATAAAATGTTACCTCTTATGTAATGTTAACATGTACAACACCCTTACTTTGGTGTCAGATACCGCAGTGATAATGAGTAAGAAAATAAACGCAGGCTGGGAGTGGAAGTTTGTCAGACTGTACTTTTGAAGTCACGTTGAAGTCGTGCTTTCTGCTTAGTCTGGTTTTTCAGTCTTTTGTTTTTCTCTTCCCTCTCATTTTTCTGGTGTTGGTGGCCTCAGGAAAGGTGGAGGAGGTTTTCCCTGTATCCTAAAGCCAGGGAGTTTGGCTGCCTTGGGGAAGGGGCTCGTTTTGTGAACAAGTGAGTCCAGGGCAGTGATTTTCATTAATTAAATAAACTCCTTGCTAAGTAACAGGATGATCCATGACAGGGTTTGTCCTGCTGCTGTTTAGGGGAGGTGTCTGCTAATGAACTGTGGGATTTCCAGACAAACCCCTTTCATTTGGGATCCACCATCGCTGTTCCCGGCACGGCTCGTATGTAACCATTGCGTAATTGATGACAGCTTTGATGAGCATTAGGGAAATATTTCATGTGCTTTCGACTTCATTGAGTAATTTAATATCTCAGAACATGGTGTAGAACAAATTAGGGAGCAGGTGGTGAATGGAGCTGTCGTTGGGCAGTGCTGGGAACGGCAGCCGGGCCGCATCGAGCCAAGGGGAGATCCTTGGACTGGTGTTTCCAGCCTTCACTGCTGTATCATTCTCTCTGTTTGTTTGGATTTTTTTTTTTTTTAATTCTGGAGGGAATCTGTCAGTTTAAGTGTGGTTTTGATCACTGTAAATCTTCCCCTTGCAGAAGTGCTGGGTTTGGGTTTGTTTTGCCAACATGGCTCTGAGTAATGAAGGGATTTTGGTAGCGTCTTGAGCAATGTTTAGTTGACACTTTTAAAAAAAGAAAATCCACCCCTTTCCGTGGCCTAGTTTATAGTAACTGAAAAAAACTGGCACGGAGAACATTTACAAGTTGAAAATTAAACAGGTTTGTTTATAGTAGCCACGATTCAGTATTTAACTGCCAGGATAAAAATAACCGGGACGTGTGGCTGCAGCATCCCAAGAATCTGCCTCTCATTTGGGAAATGGGAAGGGCATGGCCACAGGAGCGGCACAGCCAGCCTTGAGTGGAGGTGCTGGAGTTCCCAGAGACATCTGTGCTTCTCTCCCAACTGTGCACAATGCTGACGCCACTTTTCTGCTCGGAAATGTTCCATATTCTGGTTTCTGCTGGTGAAAATCAGAAAAAGGGAGGTGTGAGTGATGAGCAAGCAAGGAATTATTCTCTTTTTTCTTCCTTAAGGCCAGGTGAGTTGTCCTTGCTCCCTGCCTCTCTCTCCTCCCTCCCAGGGATGTCTTTCCCTACATTTCTCTATCCCAGTGCATCTTTCTGGGGACGAGCAGAGAGCAAAGCACCCCTCAGGCTGTAGAGGCTGCACCGTGAGAGGCTGTTTCACATTGTCTCTAGGAACTGGTGCTGTGGTTTCTGTGCTGCTCCTTTCTGTGCCTCACTTCTTTCTGTTCCTTTTCTCTCACCCTCATTTAAACTCAGGCTGTGCTTTTTGAGGGCAAGAGCAGCCGGTGCTGCGAAGCCGTCGTCTCTCTCCAGTCCTGGAGCTGGGACCGGCAGCGCCTTCAGGAAAAGCCAGGGAGTCCCAGACTGGTTTGGGGTGGAAGGGGCCTTAAAGCCCATCCAGTGCCACCCCTGCCATGGCAGGGACACCTTCCCCTGTCCCAGGCTGCTCCAGGCCCCAGCCAGCCTGGCCTTGGGCACTGCCAGGGATCCAGGGGCAGCCACAGCTGCTCTGGGCACCTGTGCCAGGGCCTCCCCACCCTCACAGGGAAGGATTCCTTCCCAATATCCCATCTAACCCTGCCCTCTAGACTCACTTTCTATTATATTTGGAAAAATACTTGATACGGATTATGAGAGCTTCATTACCTGTTTCTAAACAGTTTTGATTTCTGTGATTCCAAGGTGGCTCCAAAGTGTTGGATGCAGAGCTGCTAAAAAGGAAATATTTTCAAAAAAACAGCTTACTAGGTTTTCATTTAAACTTCCTATGATTCCAGAGGAACAATTGATTCTTTTATCCCTTGAAAAGAAAGGATGAAGTGTTGAACCTATCAAAGACAGAGGCCCCTTTGCCTGTCCTAGCAGCAGGGTGTAGCCAATGCTGTGATTACTGTCTGCAGTAGGAGTGCTGCTGCTGTTCAGTGTTACTGAGCAAAGGATTGGGATACTGGAAGTGTTGCCCTTCTGAAACTCTTGGACTGGGAGCTAGCAGGTTCCTGGGGCGGGGGAATTGTCCTGCTCTCAAGGGCTGTCACAGAATCCCAGAATAGTTTGGGTTGGAAGGGACCTTAAAGCTCACCTCGTCCCACCCCCTGCCACAAGCCTGATGGATTCCCGAAAATAATTGTGCTTTGTAGCTGTTGCATTGGATTTTACCGTGGCAGTGCTGACTGGGAGCAGATAAGTGATGGTTTTTCCCCTTAAACATCATCAGGACATTGGGCTGCTCTAAACATCTTTCTCCTGTTTCTGGTAGTACTTTCTGCACTAAGTTTGCATCTTCTACAATGAATTGTGAACTTGATGCAACCCCAAACATGGTTAGTTTCACCTCAGTTTGTCTTCTGTAAATGAAGTCTTCCATGGAGTATTCTAGGGAGGAGAAGTCCTCAGGAACAGGGTGGTTTGGCTGAAGCGCTACAGAGATTCTCTGCAAATGCTGGCACTTGAAAAATTATTAACTCTTTGTTTAATTCTTTTTTTTTTTTCTCCAGTTCCTTGTGGGGAGCCTGGAGGAACCTTCAGTAGAGCTGCTAACACTGATGAGAGATCTTTTATGCCAAGGTAAGAGTTCTTAAGTGTTCTCAATAGATTTTAAATGAAATTTCTGTGGACATTGGAGTGGACAATTGATAAGTGAAGCTCTTGCACTCACTCTCTTTCAGTGCTGTGCTTGCTTATCTTGGTTTATTCTTCTCTCTTCCCACCACCCAAATCAGAAACTCTATAGATGAGCTGCTGAAAGTTGTGTAACAGGAGCAGCTCATTTTTGCCTCAGGTTTCTGTCCTGAAGGGCCTCGGCCCTTGTCCCCACTACCTCCCCCAGCCTCTGCCCCACTTCTTCTGCTGCTTGGGAAATACCCGAAAGTTTTGCTTCTTCCTGCCCCGATCCAGCCCCTGGGTTGCAGGAGGGTCAAGGATGACTTGTGCAGTTTGGAGAGTGCACGAGGGCTTGGCTGAGCAGAGGTGCAGGTGAGTGGGAGCCGCATTTCAGGTTCCAGCTTCACTTGTGTTTGCATCCAGCCCTGGTCCTTCACAGGGATCCTCTGGCGGCACTGCCTTTGGCTTGGACATTGAAACAAACACCCTGCAGCTTTTCCTCACCTCTCCGAGTGTTCCAGGGTAGAGCCCTTCGCTTTCCTGTCAGGAAGGAGCTGAGCATCTTGGGGCTGATGCTGCACGTGGATGAATGTCCATTTCTATCTCCGCCTGGGCAGCATTGGTGATGGCAGCAGGGAAGAGAAGCTCTGTTAGAGTACAGGAAAGAGATGAATTCTGATGTAGCAGCTGTTCCATGGTGTAGAAGCAAAGATTTCCATGATTATAGATGAAAGAACCCTAGGATTTATTACTCTGTAGGTGATGCAGGTGCCGGGGGTTTGGAGCGTGAGGAGAAGTGAGGAGATGGGCAGAGGGAGCAGCTGAGGGCAGTGATGGGTGTGACTCGTGTGCCCCGTGCTTGTCCTGCTGTAGCTCAGCGCTGTGCCTGGGAAAGGGGAGCCAGGAGCAAGGAGACACACTCAGCTTTGCTTTATTTTTGCACCACAGCATTCAGAACTAATGAGACCAGTTTCACAACATTTACAGTTACTTTTTTTACACTCCTTAGTGATTGTACTCTCTTCTTGACTCCAGAGCAACACTTAACACCCAGAATTTAATTCCATTTCAAAATGGAGCCGTTGCTTCACAGCATGTGACTCTACTACAGAGAGCTCTGGATGGAGATGAATGCTGCTGTGTCTGACCGTATTTAGGTGGGCTTCAACAGTTGCCAAATGAAAAGTTGGCTGGGATGCAGCATAGTAATTTCTTGAGCACTCTATTCATGTTGTATAAACAGATAACATTAACATACTTGTGAAAGAGCTACAAGATAATTAAGGCATGTGGGGGTTACAGTAATAAGGCTCGTGCCTTTCAGGATCTTGGCTTCCTGTTGCACCTGAAAAAAAAAAAAATCAGCAAATACTGTAGAGAAGAAATGAGAAGTCAGTCTTGTACTGCTCCCGGCTAAAACTTTCCCACAAGTATTTTCTACTATAAATAAGAAGTGAAATAGTTCACAGCTAAATTTAACCCTTAACTTGATTGCTTTCCGGGTTTTCTTTGGTGGAACTGATGTGGAATTTTCTTTGGTGGAATTGTAGGAAAATAAAGACAAACTGTTTCAATAAATTGCATTTATGCTTTATAAAAAATTGCATCACCTTTTAATTTCTAGGGATTATCAAGGGGAAAATCATTGTTAATTGGAATTCCCCTCTGCTTGCCATTCAAAATCATGACTTTTGAAAGAAAGGAAGTGAATGTTACTTCTCAGGGAAATGTTCAAGCAGAAGAGCTTACAGTTCCCAGAATTTAGCCAAAACTGTTGTCAATGTCCTAGAGTTCACAGACATTGCCTGCTCTGCTTTTAAACAGTTTCTGGAAAACCCCTTTCAGTTTGACTTGATTTCACAATTTGCAGTTAGGCAACTGCAGCTCACACGGCCTTCAAGAGTTGAGGAAAAGCCTCCCCCAGGTGCTTAAAATGGGCTGCACTGACAGCTTAAAATGATGGGCTGCACTGACAGCTCGAGCCTTACTTCCTCTCCAAGGCTCGGGTGAGGGAAGGGCAGCTTGGCCATGTGGCTGCAGAGCCTCAGCACAGGCAAGTCCTTTATTTCTGTTATTCCGGCTTAAAAATGAGCTTAACTGTGCTAAACCGGAAACAGAAATTTGTGTGCCTCCCTCCAGCTGCACGTGGGATTTTCAGATTTTTGTTTAAACCTGTACTTGTGTGGCATTCAGCCCAGGAATCAGGCTGTGGCTGTGGCTGAGGGCGAGGGCTAAGGTGAGATGTTTGCGGTGTCTCCAGTCCCCTGTTCAGCAGCTGGTGCCGCTGCAGCTGTGACCGGTGATGCGAGCAGCAGCACATGGGATTTCTCTTGACTCTGGTTTACATCTCCCCCTTGGGAGCTGACATGACAGAAGAGAGAACCTGTCCCGATTTAACGATTACATAAACTTGAGATGCAGATTGGCAGGGAGTTGTCCACGTTGTAAAGCTAAAAATACAACCCGTGTTCTTCACAGGCTCGTTCACGGCAGTGCCAAGGTGATCCATTCCTCTATCAAACTCCTTGGAAGCCGTTTTCATTTTTAAAGGCTGTAGCCGGTGCACCCATAAATCCTGTGGCAACGTTACTTTGAAATGCCTCAGAGGAGCAGAGCCTGCCCAGGCTCCCAGCCCTGTGTGTGTGTGCAGCCTTACTTGGGAAGGAAGCGCTGTCCGTGCCGAAGGGGGGATTCGTGCTGAGCTCATTATTTGCCGCAGCTCCGGCAGCGGGACAGCCCAGCCTGGCTTCTAATGTAAACAGAGTGTAAAGTGTTTATCACCAGCTTTGTCATTTGCCTTATTTGTCAGGGAATCTCGAGGAGAATGAGAAGTTTTCTGGTGCTGCGTAGTGAGTTGAGGGAGTTGCAAGATTTCCATAAAAAGGCAGAGTCTGTGCTGGGCGAGCAGAGAGCTCTGCCTTGGCAGCTGTACACTGGGCCTGACCTTTTCCAGAGAGAAAACACTGACCTAAATCCCTCCCTGCTGGGGGTGGAGGGGAGAAGGAGACCTCTCCACTTGCATCTTTCTGATCTAATTTTCTTGTCCCGTACTCACTGGTTTGTGCCATGAAGTGCTGAGGAAGCAGAGGACAGGCAGTGACAGCTCGTGGTGCCCGGCACAGCTGGGACAGGCTCTGGGTTTGTCCCATGCTGTGTCCATCCTCTTCCTCTCCGAGCACTGCCAGGCTGAGGGGTCCAACTTCGGCCATCCCCTATAGCCTGGGGCTGTCAGAGTGGCCTTCTCAACCTGAGGGTCCGGGTGGAAGAATGAGCCCCAGAGCTGTTCATAAAGACATTCTCGTTCTCAGGAGGAGTGGGTGAAGGGAGTGTGTTGCTGCTTTCAGGACCCAGTGTCCCAGCTCTGGGTTTTTAACTGCTGGGTTTTCTCCTGCCTTGCAGGTCGTCGCTCTCTGAACAGACCACACCATGCGTGAGTACAAGCTGGTGGTCCTTGGTTCAGGAGGTGTGGGCAAGTCCGCTCTGGTGAGTTTGGGGAAGCACTTCTGAAACCTCACACGGCCTTCCCACTGCCTGGCTCACTGCAGAGCAGCTCGTCGGTGCCTTGGGGAATTTGTATGACTTTTAATACGTGTCAGCACCTCTGTGTAGCCACTGTGACACTGCTGAGAGAGCTGTGAGGGGTGTCCCAGTTTTGGAGAGGTGATTGATTGCTGTTGTGGTGATCAGTGTTTGATGTCTGCTTCCTGCATGGGTGCTGTGTTGTACGTGGCTGAACCTCTCCGTGTGGGCATTGAAAGCCCAACCAGCAGTGGCACAGCAAGCGAAGCCCGGCTGGAATCACGCCCAGAATTAGGGGGCTCGGCCTCGCACACCCTGAAGGCTGCGTGTTTTCCATCCCGAGCGAGCAGCCGGGCTCCGAGCTGAGCACTGAGAACCCCGAATCCATCTGCAGCCTGTGCAGAGCAGAGGGAGGAGCAGGCCGATGACACCTTGCACTCCTGAAGTACTTGTCCTGTTTCTGAGGAGAGGTTTACATAGCAGAGCTGATAGCAAAGCATTGTAAGGGAGACTCGTGTCACCCGTTTATCGCTCCCCAGCCAAGCAGCTCTCTCCAGCAGAAAGGCAAGGAGCTGGTCAAGTGTAAAGTTATCTACAACAAGGAGCTGCAGCGTTCTTGTCACAGACATGATAATGGCTGAGCAGCCTTTCGTGTCCTGCCCCGGATTTATCCTGCTGGTACGGCCAGGTGATAATCCTGGTAAATCACCTGCACAGTCCAGGCGAGCGGGAGGAGAGATGATTCAGTGATGTATCAAATGTGATGCACTCCTTCAGCAATCCCATCCTAATCTTTACAAGATGTTTACAAGGTGTAATTTCTTTATAAGCTCTGTTCTTCCACAGCAATTTAAACAATCTATTACTTTTTCAACCAGCACTTCCTTAATTATCTTAATATTCTTATGTAACACTGAAAGACTCACTAGGTGAAATGGGGCACTTAGTAGGATGCTGTAAATATAAATTACTCAGTATCTGACACACTTGAATTTCCTTCTTTGTGATGTGAAGTCTGAGTCAGCAGCATCACTGACCTTTTTAACAGCTGAAATGCAAATACTCAAATAGTCTGGTAAACAAAAGTTAAATTCTTTTTGACAGTCTGGTGCTAACTCAGCTTATGTGGTAATTCATAAGCAGCACAGATCCATTATGTTCATAAGAGCACACAATGAGTGCCAATTAGCAGCCAAGAGTGGATCATAAATTGCTTTACAAGTGTTTGTGAACTTACTTACAAGCATTAGCAAGGAGAGGTTACAAGGTGGGATTGAAAATAACACGGGGGTCACTTTAAATTTCATTCTTCCCACTGTATAAACCGACGTGTGCAACAAAGAGCCTGGTGTTCACTGCAGCTCTGTTTTCATTGGAGTGCAGATGACAATATGGGGCTGTTTCGCTGCAGATCCTCCGTGTTGTTTTAACTCCTCTGAGCCAGTACAGTGCTGATGGTGCTTCTGGTAATGGTGATGGAATAGCAGAAACCTTCACAGTTAAAAAGTCACAGTTGTTCGGCAACTTCTGTTTCCTGTACTGCAGTTTTATCCCCATTTCTGAGGCTAACAATCTTCTGCACTGGCAGTGGGTGACACTAATATTTACCAGACTGTCCAGCGGTGCAAGGTCTTGCACAGAACTGGAAATTAAAGCTGGGCTGCACAACCCAAACTAAGGGGAAGTTCTAAAAGTTTGGGATCTACACAGAACCCAAAACCACCCCCAAGTTTGTAGCTTCTCCCTTGGCCTTCCCTTTCACCTGTCATAAATAAAAATAAAGCGCATCAGAGATCAAGAGTGTTACACGTCAGGAGTGGTTTGTCAGATTCTCACACTCAAGGCTGGGTCACAGAGTTCCCCAGATAGAGTGGGGCAGATGTGACAGTGCCCATGTGTGAGCCTCTGGCAAAGAGCAGCCTTCCCTGGACCTTTTTGGGGAGCAGCTGTGCTAACCTGAGCATGCTGAAATACCCAGAAACAATCCTCAAACGCAATCTGGAACCTACAGTTCTGACTGTTGGGTTTTTATTGATATAAAACTGTGATCCGTGTTAATAGGGGCCTCTTACTGTAATGATTTTTCTGAGATCTGTTACCTCAGGTAGACTGGGACAACTGTTTAGTGTGACAAGGAAATACTGGAGAAGCAGAGACTTTGTTCATAAAAGTGTAAAATACATTTATTTAGTGATAGAGAATGATTTTCAAATGAGGTGGATGTGTCTTCTGAGACTTTTCTCACAAATCTGCAGGATTTGTGTATAAAACTTGTGAAAGGTTCAGTTGGCAAAAGATTCTTGGTGTGTTTGTTGATTTTCAAGAGCCAAAATTAAGTGCTGGCATCTCAGCTCTCAGTTTCACAAATAAACACCACCTTGCTTTACAAATATCACCCAAATCCTCAGACGCTCCTGGGCTGCTTTGCTGCAGACGATTGTAGGTAAGAGCGTGGGTGAAAAGGAAAAAGGAGCTTTGCCCCCCAGAGGAGAAGGAAAAGTCTGTCCTGGCAGAAGCCAAATCACAGCAGGCACGGAGCTGGGCTGTGCAGGGATGGTCACATCCATGGGACAGCTCGGTGGGAAACGCTGAGCAGATTTGCTTTGGGTAATTGTAGGGAAGGAGAACTTCCCCTCTGAATGGAGTGAGGGCTCCTCCTCCCGTGCTCTGCGCTCCTGGAGTGGCTGGAGGCTCTCCAGCCTGCACTTGCTGCTCTGCAGTGCCTCTGCCTGTGCGCTCCACGGCAGCTGCACTCTGCCTCTGGTGTGATTTGGACTGAAATGCTCATTTTCCACAGGGCACAGGTTGCCAGTGCTTCTGCTGAGATGTCAGCTCTTCCATATTTGGTGATTTTTATCCTTCTGAAGTCACAGGCAGTGGAGTAAAGGCATTTTTGAGGAGATCATCTTTTCTGAGAAAAGCAAGCAAACACTTGGCATGCAAAAAAATTTTGAAAACATGCTTGAGTAAAGTGATTTTAGCAGAAAATACACAAATTTTATTTTCAAAATTGTAATTATATGTCTTTTCCTCTGGTCCTCACTATAAACTTTTAACAGCAGAGCAGTTTTACTGTTGTTACTTTTTTGTGAAAGTTCTTCTTGGTGAATGTTTCTGGTTGTGTTCAGCTCACTTTGTTTTTTTCCTTTCCTGTCTCCCCAGACTGTACAGTTCGTTCAGGGAATTTTTGTTGAAAAATATGACCCAACAATAGAAGATTCATACAGAAAGGTAAAATACCATTGCTCTTCTTTCTTTCAAGTCTCACAGAGAATATGCAATTCTTCAGGGCTGTTTTGGATGCAGGGCTGGAATTGCTGAGCTGAAGTCCTTGTGGGATCCGTGAGCTGTTCCGTGATTGCAGCCACAGAGCTGCTTTCTTCCCTGGGTGGATGTCAAGTGACCCATTGTTTCACGGATTAGCATAAATGTCACCAGCATTACGGGCACCAAAACTTACACTAAGAACTTGTGACATTTGTGCCTGTGATAATTAAATGTAAATTGTGGTATGAGTTCTGCTGTTAAATTTATTTGACTTTCCTGGAATTACCCTCGTCAGATCCGAGGCATTTCTCGGTGAGGGGAAGATTTGCAAAGTCTTACTGTGAGAATCCTGAAATATTTTGTGTTTTCTTCTCTTCCTTACTCCCTTTTCCCCCAGCAGCAAAGAAAAATTGAAGTTTTAAGGTGCTTTGATTTGTAAGAGTGGATTAAGTCGAGATATTTACAATCTCACTTAAGTTGAGATGTTTACAGTGAGCTGCTCATTTAAGCCTTTCTAATGAAGGGAGTCCAGGAGCATGTGAGCTGACCCAAATGCCTGCCTTGGGGCAGAATTAATCCTCTAAGAGCAGCCTTGGGCAAGTGCAGGTGCCTGCTTTGCTAACAGAGCCCTTTGTGGCAGAAGTACAAATTGAGCTGAGACTCCTCTTGCCTGTCCTGTTTCAAACAATGTATTTTGAGCTGTTTGTTCCCTTTCTTCCCCAGCAAGTGGAAGTAGACTGTCAACAGTGTATGCTGGAGATCCTCGACACGGCAGGGACAGTAAGTGGCATTTCTTTGTCCCCTTGCTGGGGAGTTTCTTTGTTAAGAATGATAATCCCGAGCAAAAGCAAGAAATCAGGTGCAGTAATTTAGATGGAAGGATTTTGTTAAATAACCAAAGCCGGTGTGGTGAGTGCCAGTGGCCTTGTGAGCTCGGTGCCCAGCTGCTGCCCCAGTGCTGGGACACAAAGGGTGGTGCCTCCTGTGCCTCCCCTTCCCTGTGCCACCCCCAGATCCACGCTCTGCTCCGGGGGCATTTGAAACGCGGATTTCGCAAGCGGCCAGGATCCAAGGACACAGATGGCAGCCAGGGCCAGGCACAGGGGCTGCCTCCCCGCGTGTCACAGCAGCCTGAGAGGAGAGGATTTCCTCAGCAAAGCCTGCACCTGCCGAGGAGCCCTCCCTCAGCTGGCCCGTGCTGCTGGGGGAGGCCCTTGTTGTCCCTCAGTGCCAGGGGGCCTCCCTTGGCTGTGCCAGTGTCACCTGCAGCTGGCAGAGCCCTGGCCGTGCCCAAACCAACACTGTGGGGCTGGCAGCACATCCCAGCGGCAGCTGCTGCTCCCTGGACGTTGGAATCATTGAGAAAGCCTTGAAAACTCCCAACAGCAGAAGCAGAAATCGTTGTTAATGTGGATCTGGTAAAATTCCTTTCCCTGGTGGGACGAGGCAGCCTGAAGCTGGGATTGTCCGGCCTGCCCTGGAGTTTCAGTCTGTCTGCTGAGATGGTTTTATTGCTGCTCTTCATCTTTTTTCCATTTTTGCAAGAAGCCCTTTCTCTATTAAGGAAAAAAAAAAAAACCAAAACAAAGGGAAAGAGAGTGTTAATGCTTTTATTCAATTTCCATGCTTCAGTGCGTTTCTGTGAGGGGTAAATATGTAAATCCAGGCTGTGTGGCACTGTATTCTTGTCTCCAGTACAATAAAAGTATTCCTTTGTAATTATTCATTAGCTGCATTCACCCGCTAATTACTTTAAAAAATATTTGATTGCAGGAGCAATTCACAGCCATGAGGGATCTGTACATGAAGAATGGGCAGGGGTTTGCACTAGTATATTCTATAACAGCACAGTCCACGTTTAACGACCTACAGGACCTGAGGGAACAGATTTTACGGGTTAAGGACACTGAAGATGTGAGTAGAATATGTTTGTTTTGATTTCTGCAAGTGGCTAAATAGTGTTTGCTCTCAAATTCCTGTGTGTTTACTTACAAAGTCTATTTCAAAGAATATTCTTGGTTTGTGTTGAGTAAGTTTCCAGAGCCTTGTAGTTTTCAATGTTGTTATTTGAGGCCCAACACCTGCTAAGGGGCATCACAAAACCAGATTTTCCCGTGTCCTGGAAGCCTGACAGTCTTTTGAAATGGTGGGAGCTGATTGAAAACAACATTACTTATTTTTTCTCCGTTTAACTCCTTTCCAGTGTTTGCATTTTCTTCTTTCTGTGTGCTTTAGCTGTGCTTTGTTTCCCTCAAAGTTAAGGGAAAACAACAGCAGAACTCGACAGTCGTGATGTTCTGGGTAGATCTGCAGCTGTCTTGCAGTGGGCACTAAGATGGGGCTTTGCCAATGGATGAAGGGCAAGTTGGGGTTCAAAGTCGTGGCATTTCCCAGGGGTCAGCTGGGAATTTTCTGGAGCCCTGGAGCAGCTGCTCAAGTCTCGGTCACCCAAAGGAGACCACACAGTTGCATGAACGAAACCATTAAGGTGTGATGGAGTCTGAGGTTGTTGTTTTGGTTGTTTAAAACTGCATCTAAGCTAAGGAAAGATGAGCTGGGGAGAGTTTGCTGTTGGCCACAAGATGGGGCAGGCTCGGGGCTGGGGGCGGCTGCTTCCCCTGGATCCTCGTCCCTTGTGCTGCTTCCCTGCCTTGACTGGCGCTGCTCCCCCTTGGTTTCATGAGCTCAGCTTCCATTTCTGCAGAACTGCTCTGCCTTGAGCTGGGGCTCATGCCAGGGTGAGCCCCTGGGGACAGGAGTCCTGTGCTGTGGGGAATTTGCACCCTAACCTGGGCAGGCTCCTCCTTCAACAGACGCTGCTGCTTCCCTTTTGACTTCAGGGGTCTGATTTCATTATTAAAATGCATTTATTTGTTTTGTGTGTTACTCGTTGAACCCAAGCTTGAGATCCTTTGAACGTTTAAGCTGCATTTTACTGGCTTAGGGAAATGTGCTCCCCGCTGTGTGTCACGTCAGAATGTCTTAAAGTCCCAATACGTAAATCATTCAATGATGTGTGTCTGGAAAAGTTCAAATTCCAATCTTCTACATCTAACAGGAAATGATCAAAGGTAGTTGCTTGGCAAACTCCATTTTTGGATAAACGATTAATATCTTCTGAAATAACCTTACACAGAATTTCAGGTCTTTGAAACCTTTACTGCTTACTCATCTCAGTATCACTTTTTGCCCTATTATTTGACATTTTCATACACTTTAGTTTTTTGCTGAACACGTTCAAAACACATTTTCATGTTTCAGTATGAGAAAATTTCTCTTAACGACCTAGAAAAGTGTAAAGAACAGGATTAAGCTGATAGAGTTGTAAATATCCTGTAGGTCTCTGATTTCAAATGAGCTTTTTTTGCATTTGCTTTGTCTGTACTGTGACTTTAGGTTCCTGATGTAGTAAGTAAAATTTATTTCTCAAAAATATGATCATTTTCTAATGGGAATGGCTGGGTGTTTTAAAGGCAAAAATTAATCTTGCGTGTAGTTGTGTCAAGAAGAGGCTACAAATATTAACACTGGAGTAGATTAAAAACACACAGTGTGTTGTAAATTACCAGAGGAAGTTTATAATGATTTATTTTCCAGCTGGAAAGGACTCGTTTAATGCTCAAAGAATGAAATGTTTGAGGAAATGGAGCACACCCTTATCAGCAGCGCTTTAGGGTTTTTTCTGCTTCTGCTCCGTGTGAGGGAAACAGGAAATGGTGCTGGTCTGCGGCTCCGTCCTGCCCTGCTCTCAGCCCGTGTCACCCCCAGAGCTCAGGGCTGCAGCCAAAGCCGAGCGAGCAGAACCCACAGGTTCAGGTGTGCAGAGCCCTGAGCTCTGCAGCTGCCCCAGACCGGGGGTGCAGTGGAGGAAATGGAGCTGGGGCAGGGCTGGGGCCTCTCCTGTCACCTGCAGGTGCAAAAGGCACCTGGGAGTGGGCAGCTGGGGTCCTTACGGAGAGGGTTTTGGGCCGGTTTTGTTCTCTTGTTTAAGGTCTTAGAGAATCCAGAGTGGTTTGGGTTGGAAGGGTCCTTAAAGCTCATCCCTGGCCAGGGACACCCTCCCCTACCCCGGATTGCTGCCAGCCTTGGGCACCTCCTCTGTGCCTGTCCGTGCCACCTGGGAGGGCTGCAGCCCTGGCAGAGCCTGTGGAGAGGGGCAGACGCCGCTGCATCATTGCCTTGAACGAATTTGCCTGCGTGTGCATCACGAGTGTGGGACGGGTCTGCTGAGCACACACCAAGTGTTTGTTTCCATGTTGCACGGGATGATTTTTGGGAAGTGATGTTCTCTCAGGGGCTGAGCTGCTGGGTGGTCACCCACTGGACATTTTAATCGCTCTGAGCCAGCAACTGCTGAGCAGTTGGTACCTTTCAGTGCCTTTCCCCTTTTCTGTGTGTGCAGGGCGTGAGAGCAGTGGGAGATGGTGTTGGCTGGGGCCAGGCAGGTGGGCCTGTGCCCGGGCCTCTGGGAATATTTGGCTGCACAGGGCAGTTCCTTTTCACCCTGTGTCAGGGCAGTGCTTTTCAAAGGTGTTTCCATTTATTGTTGTGCGGCTGGACAGCAGGTTGACAAGACAGGTCAGAGGGGCTGGAACCTGCAATATGTGTCTGAAAACACGAGCTGTGTGTGTTGGACAGACAGAGAAGGTCCCTGAGCAGGGCTCTTGGCAGCAGCTCAGCCTCTGTCACAGGAAAAGCCTGAAAGGCACTTCAGGAGTAAATTAGGTTTTGGACAAGAATGGTGTTGCACATAGAGACCAGAAAATAAAACTTTAGTGACTTAAAATTGTGCTGAAATGTTATCATCTGGTTTGGAATGTGTTCAATTTAGTGCACCAGGGTGTCTGTGGTGTGAGCTTTGCTCAAGCCTTTCCCAGCAGGGCTCTGAATTCCAGCCTGCTCTGTCAGCTCTGCTGAACTCCTGAGTTTTACTGGTTTTCAGACTGTATTTTTTCAGACTGTATTTTTTCAGACTGTGTTTTTCAGACTGTATTTTTCAGACTTTGCCCCTCCTCAGTCTGTGAGCCACAGCAGCACAGAGCTGTGAACATGACCTTGCTGATGGATCCCTCTCCCTCTTGCTTGCTCCTGTCCAGGTTCCCATGATTCTGGTTGGCAATAAATGTGACCTGGAGGAAGAACGAGTCGTCGGCAAAGAGCAGGGGCAGAACTTAGCACGACAGTGGTGTAACTGTGCCTTTCTAGAATCATCTGCAAAGTCGAAAATCAACGTAAATGAGGTGAGTACCACCTGGTCCTGTGTCTTCCCAGCGTGGACGAGATGTTAAACCGGCGTGTGTCTTTGAATTGGGAAGATTCAGGAGGATCCTGGGTTCTCAGCCTAGGAAAGGGGTGCCATGCACTGTATTTTGGTACTTCCTGTCTGTTTTAAGGAGATTTACCCCCTTTTCTCTCAGAAGGGAGGGCGGCTTCCCAGGTGAGTGGCTCTATAGCCTGTGTGATAGCAGAGGGTCCTGAGCGAGCCCAGGTGACCAGATGACTCCTGGCTTAGATCAGCTTTATCTGGAACGAATATTTTGTCAAGATAACGGTTGCTCTTCTGAACGTGGGTTGTGCCCTGTGGGGCTCCTTGTCTCGGTGTGTGGTGTGGGCTGTTGGCTTTGCGGTTTTTGCGTTTCTGGCTGCAGACACCTCGTCACAGCCTCTGTAAGCCCCCAGCTTGCCAAGGCTGTGCCCAAGCACAGATCTGAGTTTAGCTGAGACCCCCCTTTGCTCTGGGGTTCCTTTTCCTGCGTCCTGCGGCCATGGGGTTGTGCTCAGGGAGTTCTGCTCCACATCAGGCACCAAGTTTTTATTCTGTGCAGGGAATTATCTGCCTGTGGCAGAGGCCAAGTTTCCAGGCAGCAAAGCTAAGGTGACCCCGTGCAGCGCAGCTGGGCCGCTGCCAGCAGATAAGTGGGACCGTTTAGGGGGTGTGTGATAAGCAGGAGCAGCAGGATCCTGGACTGGGCCCAGGGCTGATCTGGCAGCCAGCAGGATGTGCTGCATGGCGCTGGTGCAGAGGGAAGGGAGCTGCAGGCTCCGTGGATTGCAGCTCCTGTGGCTGGGATTGGCCTGGCTGCAGCGCTCAGGGATCCGGCGTAGCTGAGCCACGCTGCTGCCAGCAGGGATTATTTGTGTGTCTGAGCTGCAGTAAAACTGGGGCTGGTCATGAAGCGAGAGCGGCTCAGTCATCAAACAGATCCCCAGGGACTGTGACAAATCCTGGGCTGTTTGCATTTCCAGTCTGGGGAGCGCAGCCCGAGCCCTCGCCAGGCAGAGCAGCCCCAGCCCCACGGGGGAAGGAGGGGGCAGAGCCCGGGGCTGTGCTGGGGGGGATGCACAGCCTGGTTTTCACCTCCCCTCATCCCTGACGTGGGAGTCCTGGGTCTCCCTCTTTCCCTGCCGGCTCTGCAGCCTCCAGTGAGGTCAGATCAGAGAGAACGTGATTATCTGGAAGATGAGTTTCTGGTTTCATTGTGATCTTCGTATTCTGGTTTCCTGCCAGTTTAAATTTTCTAGTTATGAAAAGTACAAAAGCTGGGGGAATCAAAGAGAGAAACTGTGAGTGATGCAGCTCAGTGCACTGGGGGTTTGTCCTGCTGGTCCCTGGGCTGGGGAAGCATTTGCATTATTTTGGGGTTTATTCTTGCTTTATCACTACTTTTGGAGTTTCTAAATTTGTTAAAATCTAGGCAAAGAGTGATAAATTCCTGCATGCCTTTGCTGAATGTGAATCAAACCTTTCAGGTACTAAGCTTTTAATCCAGAGTGAATCAGGTGTCCTTCTGGTGACCTCTGCGATGCTCCCGCGGCGCGCTGACTGTTTGTAGGGATGGTGGCATTCCTGAAACCTTGTTGCAGACTTCTGTACTCACAGTCAGTACGAGCACCCAAATAATCGAAATTATGAGAAAGGAAAACCTTACATTTCAGTTGTTACAGTATGTTACAAAGCGTTTCTTTGTCTTCCAAATTTCTTTGGAATCAACAAGAGTTTGTGAGCTGTCAGCCACTCCAGGAAGGGGAAAAAAGTAAACAAGGACAAGGGTGGAGCCCTCTGAAGGTTGAAATATTTCTCCTCAATGCTGTGACCCAGCTCCAAGCATTTTTGCAAAGCTCATTTTGCTGTAAATGGGTTGAGTCGTGCTGGGAAAACAGCTCACAGCGCGAGCGTTCACAAAACCCCTGCAGCTGAAAGAGGGCCCTGTGCTCGCCCCGAGTGGCACCGAGGAGTTCCCGAGGGAAGCGCTGCCTCCCTCTCCCTGCTCAGGGGCTGCTCTGGGCTCTGCAGGCACCCCCAGCCCAGGGAGGAGATGATCCTTGAGGATATTATGCCTGTTTCAAAACCCCTCTGTTATTCCCGAGTTTTCTCCCACTTTCCCAAAGCAAGGAAATCGTTGCCATTTCATTGCCGTGCTCTTCTGAAGCCTGTGGTGGTGATGAAGTGCGTTTCCAGCTCCCTTGTGTTCTGCACACTGATGGGAGCTCTGTGTCTCTTCCATAAGCAGCTGCTTATGAAGAAACATTTAATAAATTCAAGCAGTTTAATTGAATTTATGCAACTGCAGCCACGAGGAAAGAGTTGTCAGCTCCCCAGCCCGCCTCAGTTTTGACAGCTTGTGTTTCATTACTTGTGTTTTTTCACTTTCAGATCTTTTATGACCTGGTCAGACAGATAAATAGAAAAACACCAGTGGAAAAGAAGAAGCCTAAAAAGAAATCATGTCTGCTGCTTTAGACTCCCATCATGCAGCAGCTCTGAGCCAGGTAAGAGGTGTGTGAATCCTGCCTGGGGCAGGTGAGTGGGGCATGAGCTGCTCCTCACTGAGCTCCCGCTCCCTCTGCTGCTCTTCCTTGAGCGTGACTGAGCAGGAACTTCCTTTTCACTCCTCTGGGTTCTCCCTCTGGCTTGTGACACTGAGCTCGGAGCAACCAGGGCCCGCTTTTCCTTCCCTTTTATCCTCTGATAAAATTTGGTTTTACTGCTGCCGCTGCTGTCCCGTGCTGGGAGCTCTGGGGACAGTTACGAATCGCTTTGGGTGGGACGTGGCTTTCAATGGCACAGAAATAGAAAGGTGCCCACCAAGAAAAGCCCCAAAACAAATACAAAAAACCCAAAACCAAACGCAACCAAAAAAACGGCGCCAGGGCTGGACACAGCTATAAATAATCTTCCTGTGTATCTTGGCAGGGAACTCCGTGTGCTCACAGCTGTTCTGTCGCGCTCCTGGAAGGAAACAGCGGCTCTGTAGCTGCAGGTTTGGGACAGCGGTGTCCCTGTTGGGAGGCAGAGAGGGCCCTGGGCGACAGCCCCGCTCTGCCAGCTGCCCTTGTCCCCGCGGGCTGGCACCCTCTGGGGCTTTCTGGGCGCACCAGGGCCTCTGCCCTGTCCTGGGCTGATGGAGCAGAGCAGCTCAGCTGCCCCTGCCCTGCAGCACTGCAGGCCAGCTCCGCTCCCAGGGTGAATTCCTGAGAGCAGGGGACTCTGGCAGGTCCATGCTGTGTGTGGCCCTGGACAGCCCGGCTGTGGCTCGGGAGGATCAGTGGAGCTCTGCATTAACGGGCTTCCCTGATGGACGAGGCTCTGAGCCCCAGCCTTGGGTGCCAGCAGTAACAGCTCGGGGCTGTGGGGAGACAATGGCTTTGGGAGAAGAAATTGAAGAGCCCTAAGTGGCTTTTCCTATTGCTCAGGTGATCTCTCCTGCCCAGCCAGGATGGAATTGGGCTTCCCCAGCTCTGGAGGAAGCGATCTCTGCCCTCTCCCTCCTTCCCAGGACCCCGTGTGCAGCAGCACTGAAATACTGGGAGCTGCTTAAGGAGTTACTGCATTCAGTCAGGTGGAATCACAGAATCGTGGAATGCTTTGGGCTGGGAGGGACCGTGGAGCCCATCTCCTTCCACCCTCCAGCGCTCCCCCTAAACCTCCTCCCGGTTCTCTGCCCGTTGGCCACAGCTGGGTTAAGGCTCGGGAGCTCTCTGGCTCATTAGACTTGCACAGCATCTCGCAATACAAAACTGAAATCCCTCTCCCCCGAGTTGCTCATCCAGGGCTGAATTCCAGAGCCCTGGGAGGCTCGGAGCTGGTGAGCCGGGCCCTGCCGGTATCGGGCAGGCACAGAAGGGTGGCCCTTGTCTGTCGCTGCTTTGTGGCCGTGATAAAACACATCCTTGAGAGTGAAACTTTCCAGAATCTCCTGCTTTCTGTAGCTAGAGACAAACCTGAATTCTGGGAAAAAGGAGCTCTTCTGCTGCCTGTGGGCGCGGGCCGTTGGCTTTCAGGCCCTCGAGATCGTTGATCTCATCAGCAGAACAAGAAATGTCCCTCCATCACCTTTTATTTGTTTGGTTTCTTTTTTTTCATTTTCTCCAGATTGCAGGAATGAAGAACTGTTGCCTAAATGGAAAGTGCCAGCATTCCCAACTTCAAAACCTTACGGAAATGAATTAACATATCGGAAGAAGCTTCTCCTGTTTTTTATATACTACGAGAAGAATTTAGATCTTACAAATTGTTTGCACACAGTCCCTGGAAAAAGCAGTTGCTCTGTGTATATCTCTTGGAAATTTAAGCCAATATTCCTCCTCCTTTGCAATAGCAATTAACAAATGTGAAAATAAATATAATTGACTCTAGCATATGATTATCCCAAGGAGCATGGATGCATTTCATATGTTAGAGATTGCTACTATAATTAAAATTAATATTGACCATTTTATCATCATTTCTCCCCATCAAGCACTAAAAATGTTCCACTGTTATATTTTATATCTATAACTATAGATATATATTATCCAAAATTTCCCTTTGAACTCACTGCAACAAATAACTTTTTGAGTCATTGACTTCATTTTATATTTAAAAGTTACGGAATATCATTATTTTCATTCTGCCATTATATTCTAATTAAAAATGTTTGTGCATAATGCTTTGGAAAAATGGGTCTTTTATAGGAAAAAAAAACTGGGATAACTGATTTCTATGGCTTTAAAAGCAAAAATATATAATATACTAAACCAACTCTAATATTGCTTCTTGTGTTTTACTGTCACAGATTAAATTACAGCTTTTATGAATGATTAAATTTTAGTACATTTTCATTTTTGTTTCTGTGTTTTTGTTACCGTTTCCAGACTCTGGGTTTGCTCCATGTTCTGTGAGTTGCTCTCCCGTCCTGCTGGAGCAGGGATTTTGTCGAGGTGCCCCCACCTCGTTCTGCTGGGGCGGCGGCTCCGCTCCCCTTGTTCTTCGCGTGCCCCTCCCAAAGGACAGCAGGGAGCTCCGGGCGTTCCTTCGGCTCCTGAAGGATTGTGCTGCCGCGGGGCTTTGCTCTGTGCCCTTGCTCTGATGGGCGCAGCTTTGCTCCCGCTCTGTACCAAGCTCTGACGCTGAGGATGATCCTCCCTTTCAAACCCAGCTTTTGGCTGGCGGTCCCTGGTCAGCTGAGGGGGTTTTTGTTTCATTTCGGGTCTATTCCTTGTGGTTTTTTAATACCTGTTGGTTTGATAAAGTTTCGAAGAGCAGGATCTGAAGAGAGCCGTGGGTGCCCCATCCTCCTGCCTGTGTGCGAGTCCCGGATCCTGTGGGATCCCAGTCCCATCCTCGGCCGACGCTGCTGGAATTCCCACAGTGCTGGAGGACTCGCTCCTGCTTCGCTTCTGAGTAAGTGAGAAGAGAAAAGCATCTTCACAGTGGAGACACCTCAGCACAGGCCTTGTCGTGCCGGTTAAAACGGGAAACGAAAGTGTGGCAGTTGTTCCTGGAGCCGCTGTAGAGTTTTATTGGAAACCAGGGGGAGAAATTTTTGTAAACAGGTTTTTCTGAAAGTGTTCCTGATGCAGCTGTTGAATTACAGAGATCCCGGTTTCCAAATGCAGCCCAAACAGGACTGGCTGAAAACATCTGGATGCTGTGACAACGCACAAGCACTGCGATGGACACGTAGTTCCTTTAGCTGGTTGTCTTCACGCCACCTCTGCACCTCCTTCCTTTCTCAGGAGGAGCGGAAGCGTGCTGCTTGCAGGTTGGTTATCTCTACTAAATATAAAAAATATTTTAGTAATAAAGTAATGTCGATGAACCTGGTGATTGCTAGATGTCTCTTGTATAAAATGGGGTGCAGAACGAGGAAAAAGGGATTCAAGGACGGAGGAAGGGGTGGAGGCAGGCTGGGAGCCGCCCGAGCCGCTGTTCGCCACTAGATGGAGTGGGAGAAGCGCAGGGAGCGCGGGCTGGGGACGGCTCCGATTGGCATCGCACCACAATTCGGGATAGCTGCAGGTTCCCACCCTCTCCTCTCCCCTCTGCCTCCCACAGTGCCTTCGTTTTCTCATTGGATAAAAAAAAAAAAAATTCTTTAATGGATTTTAGCACAATAGCTCCAGTTCTGCCCTGGGACACGCTTGAGCCGCCGCGCGGTTTCGTGTCAAACAGAAATGTCCTGAAGCACTTGGTGGTTAATGTTTCACTGGGTTAAAAATGACTTCACTGCACAATGTCCTGAAGAAAAGGGGAAAAGAAAAACCTCCCAGAAGTCCCAGGCTTCTGCTATTGACCAGCACCCAGCCGAGTAAAGTAACATTTTGCTGTGAGCAAAGGGGAAATTTAAAATTTCACTGAAGCCCCTGGAGCCATCCAGCTCCTCTTTGAGCTGTGCACAAATTCCACCAAAGAGACTCCCAGCCATCCCTGCAAATGCACTGCTCTCAAACTTGCCAGCCTGGATTTATCTGTCTATTTCCAGGGCTTCCTAAAGGTTATTTTAAATCGTGTTTTGCCATCCAGTGTGGGTTGGATCAGGCAGGAACAGCCTGGTCCTGCCTTGCTGGGGAGTTTCAATTGCAGGTTGTGATGTTGGCGCAAACACAAGGGACAGGGACACCTTCCCAGGTTGCTCCAATCCAGGTTTGCTCTGCTGGCTCCCGGCTGCGTTCCTGCCGTCGCAGTGGCTCACGTGGGAGGCCTTGCATCCAGCAGCCACCAGAGAAACTCCAAAATTCATGTTAAATTCAGCATTAACCTTGGCAAAATCGCCAAAACTAATGAACGTTATATTTATTTTGCCAGGACCAGGCACTGAGGAATGAAATTGGATTTTCCAGAGGCCCAGGTGCCATTTGGTGAACAACCAGCACGTGCCAGCTGTCCTGGCTGGGGCTGAACATCCTTCCCATCCTCCGGGCGGGGGCTGGGATCTGGCACTGCTTCCCCTGCAGCAGCTGGTCATTGCTCTGGCTTTCAGCCACGGCCCTGTCATTCCTCCTGGAAAGAAACTCCCCAAATTTGGAGACAAACCCTGTGCAGGAGGAGGGAGGGGAGCAGGAGTGGGGGGCTCTGGGCTCAGTAGCCCCAAGCCAGGGCTCATTAGCCAATGCTGCAACCTCCCAGCAGCCCTGGCACAGCTCTGCTCTGAGGCTGCTCCTGCACTGGGGCTGAGCTCTCCAGCTCAGGTATTTCCAAGTTCCAGGGCTGGGGAACACTGTTGGTATTATCCCAGCACCGGATTCAGCCTTTCCTCCTCACTTTGCAGGAAGCTGCTCTCAGACAAACCCTGCTCGTTCCTGCCGTGGGGAGTGACAGCCGTAACCCACATGGTCCTGGATCCTCTGTCCCTCATCTCCCGCGGGATGCGCTTCAGAGGGAGCAGGAGCAGCACCAGAGAAAGGCAAAATCATTTGTCAGAGATTTTGGACAAGTCGGTGGCCGAGCTGGAAGTGCAGCCCCGTGCTGGAGTCGGAGATGCCTGTCCTGGCTCAGTCCTGCCAGCTCTGGACTCGACCCCGATTGCCCCACGGATCTCGGGGGCTCCGGGGTTGCTCAGATGAGCCCCTGTTCCCTGGCGCTGGCCCTGGCAGACGCCTGAGGTCAAACACGCCTGGCATTTTCCTTGGGAGGCACCCACGTTCCAGCCCCAGCTCCCCGCTGGCGCGGCGGGCCGGCTGCGGGCGCACAAGGAGCTCCTTGTGCAGGGGAGGGAGGGAGGATGCTCCGAGTGCCCAGCCCGGCCTGGTGGCAGCAGCTGCTCCCCGCTGCCACCGCCCCGAATCGCGAACAAAGGACAAATTCATGGGGCCGGAGCGGCTCCGTGCGCTGGGGCCGCTGGAGCTTCTGGAGCCAGGAGAGGCCGCGCCCGGCAGCCGCTGGCAGTGGGTGACGACCCCTCTGTGCTCACCGGGACCCCCTCGGCTCGGGGATGCTGCCAGCAGCTCCCAGGATTAATTTCCATGGAGCGCTGTCTTCCAGCCAAGAAACTTGAGAAGCCCCTGGGTCTCCTCCAGAACGACCCCAGGGACAGCAGCAGCCCCTGCAGCCGAGCCCTCTGCCATGGAACTGATCCCTAATCCTGCCTTTTTTCCCTGCAGGTGTTTTACACACAAATCAAGTTTCTTGCAACCCATCTGGAGGGAGTGCTGGGGAAGCGAGTGAAAGGGAGCAGTGTTGCAGCTCTGCTGCCCTTTCCTACCCCGGCGGTTACAAATCCTTGGATAACCTGACTCCAGCCCCACTGCACCTTGGCTCTCCCTCCCCATGGGTATGGTGTGGGTGTAACGCTTTGAGGGCCACAGACATTCAGCATCCTACACCCATTTTTCATTTAGCTCTGGAAATAAGCAGTGTCAAGCTGCTGTGTCAGTTTGGCTTAAATTCACAGGAGAAATCATTTGATTTGAGCAGTTTATGTTATTAAATATGACTGCACAGGAGCCCCTGCAGGATAATCCTTTATGATAAATGATGTTTGAAATGAGGGAGACCCGACACCAGCCAGCTCCGGCTCCAGTCACGGATTAATCTGCAGGAACAGGGAAAGGCACAGCAGAGCAAAGGGCAGGGCTGGATGTGCACAAAGCAGCTCCGCCTGCGACACCATCGGAGCTGCCCCAGAGCCAGAAGGAACGGAGCATCTTCTGTAACAGCCCTGGGAGTGTTCCAGAGCTCTGGGCATGTGGCACTTGGGGCCACGGGGCCGAGGTGGCCTTGGCAGTGCTGGGCTTGATCTCAGAGGGCTTCTCCAGCCTCGGTGATTCTGTGACCAACCAACACTGGCACACCTGAGGGTTTCTGGCCTGGCCTGTGCACCTTGCTCAGCTCACTCTCGGTATTGTCCAGCGCAGAAGAACCAAAATTTGGCAAGAGACCTCAAAGGCAAACAGGAGCCAATTGTCTTCTGAATGCTTGTTGGAAATGGATGAGGATTTCAACGGAAACAAGGAAAGCATCTGCCTGCCCCTGTGGCCAGGATTTCAGAAGTGCTGAGCATCCCCAGGAGAGGGACTCAAGCTAAGGAGTCCTGGAACAGAGACTTGGCTCCCTCAAAGTCCTGGGTGCTGCTGGGTGGAGCTGCCTCGATCCAGGTGTCAGGAGCAGGACCCGGGGAAGCTGCTGGCCTTGGGCTCTGTGCACCTGAGCTGTGATTTCCGTGTGCCACAAATGACTGTCACAGCTGGGGGCTCGTTCCCCACCAGCCTCGGCAGGAACAGGACCTGGATTCGCTGCCCTGCCGAGTTCCCTCTATTCAAGCCACGATGCAGAGGCTGATCAGCAGCCAAGAGGCAGCTTTTGGCCCCTTCCTTCTGAAACAATCGGCGCTCAGGGCTTGACTGAGAAGGATTTGGTGTGAGATAAGCTTTGCAGAGTGGGGCGAGCGCTGAAGCAATAATTGAATAAGTGTGAGGTGGTGAATGAGACACGTCAGGATGAGTCAGAGCAAAAGCTGCTCCTGGGCAGGAGGGAGAAGGCTCCTGGCTGTCTCCTCTGCTGCCTGCCCGTGCTGGGACCGAGCCCCTCGAGCTGCCAGAAGCAGATTTTGGGGGGCAAGGCCAGGGTGGGAGCTCTCTGGGGGCTGTGCTGGGGTGCAGAGCTCTCCAGGTCCCACTGCTCCGGGTGCTTGGCTCAGGCCTGGGCTCCTGCTGCCCTCGAGCACCGTCGGAGTTGGGATTCTGCCTCAGCTGGGCCAAGGCTGGAGCTGCCAGGACAGGAGCAGTGAGGGAGGGACAACACCCAGCGTGTGGAGCTGAGGCCCAGGACCATCCCCTGCAAGACATGAATTTATTTGCCCCTGTCTGGTGTGAGTTGTGCGTTCCTGACAGGCTCGGGGCTGTGCTGTTGCCATCTCGCTTCCCTTCCGTTGAATTTCCCACTTCCTTTAATTTCTTACCAGTTTGGTTGCTGCTCTCAGCAGAGGCAGCTCCATGGGAAGGAGGAGAAATCGAGTGTTTATTTTTAGGAAGTGCCAAAAGAGTTCAACCCAAGGCAAATACAATTACTTCAGGTTGTGCACAGGCTTCTGAGAAGCAACGGAGAAATCATTTCCAAGTGGGAAATGCCCTAAAACCCAACGCCACGAAGGCACTGGGGGATGAGGGCATCACTGGCCCTTCTGGGGAGCACATTTCAGCCCAGGGGAAGTGTCCCTGCCCGTGGCAGGGGGTGGGGCGAGATGGTCTTGAAGGTCCCTTCCAAGCCAAGTTGTTCTGTGATTCCACGGACTCCGAGGGGCGGGGGGTGATCTCTGGACACCCCACGGCTGCTCCCCGTGCCCGGCCCCATCCGTGCCCTGCCCTGCCCCGGCACAGGGGGGCCCAGCCACGCTGCTGCTCCTGGCAGAGCCGCCCCAGCCCTCCCCGCCTGCCCCAGCCCCTGCGATGCTTTTCTGCTTGAAGGGACCTCCCTGCTGCCATTCCTGGCCGGGGCTGAGGGCATTCGCTGCCCGAAGCTTGCGCTGGGCTGGGCCAGGGGCAGGGGCAGGGGCAGGGCTGCCAGGGAGGCTCCTCGGCCGAAAGCTGGCCGAGCTCAATCTCTGCTTCTCTCCCTCTGCCTGAGCGAGCACAAAGAGCAGAAAAGGCCTGAACCAGACAATTAAAACAAGCAATAAAATTGCACGGAAAGATCCGTGGAATGATTTTCACTTGACACGCTCACCCCCAACAAGTGCCACATGTCCTGTGTATAAATAGCAGCTGCCCAGGCTTGCTTAATCATCCCATTGTTGCTTTATAATATTAATTAAACATTCCTCTGGGATTGTTTGCATCCTAATTAAGCGGGGAACTTACAAAAGGCGGCGAAGAAACCAAACAAGTGCGTGCTGGGGGTGCAATTCTGCTAAACCGTGTGCAACTGGGTTTAAAGAAAAAAAATAAGTTTAAACTGCAGAACTGTGGTTAAAAGCATTTTTTAAGAGTGGTCAGCGCTGGGGACTGTTTGATTAAAGGTCCTGGGGGATTGGGAGCGGCTCCTCACTGCGGGGTGTTTGGCTGTGGGAAGCCGGGGGGCTCGGGGAGGGATGGGCACCCCCCGTCCCTGCAGGACCCCGCAGACAGCAAAGGCTCAGTTAATCCGCAGCTGCTCGGCGCGGTGGGTGCGGGCACACAAGGAGCTGCCTGGATCCCTCCGGGCGGCAGCTGGGGCTGGGCATGGCTGCTCCCGACCCCCAGAAGGCCCGGGCTGGCGCGGGGGGACAGGGACACCCCACGGGACAAGATTTCATTGCGGGTGATGGCGGAGGAGCCTTCCCCAAGGGACAGAGCCCCAGGTGCCCCCGGGCCCGCGGGGCTGGGGCTCGGCCTCGCCTCTCCTTTCATGGAGCCAGGAAGACTCGAGCACATTGTTCCCAACTCAGACTCATGCACCCTGCAGGGATGTACTGAGAATTACTTCCCAAATTATGTGAGTAATTAAAATCAATGAGAGGGTATCCTGTTAAATAACGTAATTAGATGAGCACAGCGAGCGAGATGAGTGCAATGGTGTTTTTGTTCTCCTGCCTGGAGACAGCTTTTAACTCTTTCCCTCTTGTCTCTTCGCCGGGAAGGGCAGGCAGGGCTCCCCTGGGTCGTGTCTGCTCCGGCCAGCGCTGAGGTTTTACCAGGAAAAAATCCCTACCTGCTTCCTTCAGCGCTTCTTCCAGCCCGCGATTGTCTTTCCCCGCAGTCTCCATCCCTGTGTCGTGTGGGGACACTGGCAGTGCCCCAAACCTGAAGGCTACAAACACCTGAAACGGAGAAAACAGAGCTGCCTTTAAATCCAGGTTAATCCGAGACGGTGGCAGAGGAAATCACGTCCCTCCTGTGCCTGAGATGCGAAGGGAGGCCCCACGCAGTGGAAACGGGAATTATCCCGACGTGCATAATGAATTGTCTGAGCCTTCCCCGCAGGTCCCTGGCCCCGGGGCAGAGTCAGTCCCAGCCTGGGCGGTTTCCATTGCTCAATCCAGGTCCCCATGGACAAAGGTGTGCGTTCCCTGAGGCGCACGGGGTCCCTGTGCTGCCCTAACTCCAGAGGAAACGGAATGGCTGACGAACCCAAGTGCTGAGAGTCATTTTGGTTCTGTTTCGGCTTCTTGCAGGGCAGGAGAAGCCTCAGCCCATTCAGACACACGTGCAGGGCTCGCTCCTCCAGCGTGGAGTGCTGAGAGCGCCTGAGGGCTCTGGAAAGGGTAAAGGCATCTGGCCAGATGGCTCTCATTGCAGGGCTGGAATCTAAATAATTAATTTATAGTATCGTGTTCGGGACTTTTCTGTCTCCCAAAGGAAATGCTGCAGAGTCCTAAACTCGGTGCTTGTTTTTTCCAGCTGCGATGCACAGAGGGATGAGGGTCTCTGGGTCCTGTTGTGTTTCCAGCCGGTTTGTGATTTCCCAAGGTAGTCAATGGTGGTGAGGATGTGTCACGTCTCATTACGCTTGTGACATGAACTCGTGTTATGGCAAAGGAGCTGAACCCCTGCAGGGAACAATCCCCTGCGGTCGGGATCCCGGGAAAGCTCCAGTGCCGGCCTGCGGGAGTGACGGGCAGCTCCGGGAGATTTCAGCCCACAAAGAGCAGCCCGATGGGGCCAGCGCTGCTGCAGCCATCGGTGCCCGCGCCGTGCCCCGGGCTGGCTCTCGCAGGCAATGCCATCCCGGCACCAGCAGCAAAGCTGCACCCCCGCTCCCGAGCTGAGCGACAGGAGCCGGGGCAATCGCCCGCAGGGTGCTGGGGAAAAAGCGCGGGTTTGGCTGGTTTGTGCGCAGGGTGAGGGTGTCTTATCCTGTCCATCTCCGAGAGATTTAGAGGTGCCATAAAACCTCTGCGGAAGGAGGACTTTTGCTCGGCTTTCCCAGCAATGCATCCTTATCTCCAGAGAATTTCCCAATACTCTGAAGCTGCAAACAGAATGTTTCTCCAATTCCTCCTAGGGAAAAAATGAGAATTCCTCTTAGGAATTTATCTGTTGTTCGCCTCTTTAAGGCACATATTCAGTGCCAAGCTCAGACCATCCTGCTGACAGCACTACATCGGCAACGCGGCTGGAAACCAGGTAGGCCGTACACAGAAAGTTCCCCTCCTGAATTCTTTCAGATCCGGAGGATCTGGTCTCTCCTTTTTCCAAGCAGAGCTCAATTCCGAGCACAGGAAACTCAGCACAAAGCCGACCATGAATCGTTTCCACACCATTAGCATGAGCACATGCAGATCAGGCAGCTGCAGCATAAACGCCTGGCTGGCTGCCTTTGGGTGCGAGCTCCCAGTAATTGGTGTGGAAGAGAAAGAACGGAGGAGGAGGGGAGGGTCTGGGCAGGTACCTCGGGAGAGCTGCAGCTGGGCCCCCCCAGGATGGGGCCGAGCCCCTCAGACTGAGCCGTGATCGCAGCCCCACGCGCTGGGCTCTGCAGGTGACCCCTGGAACCCGAGAGCTGCTCTCGGCTTCACACGGCGCAGACCAGGTCCCCCAGGTGCCCAGGACACTTTTCCTGCTGCCCTGGCCATCTGTGCTGTCCGGCAGCAGAGCTGTGGGGCTGGACACACGGATGTGCTCGCAGAGTTTGCTCCTTGCCACGCTACCCCAGCGCCCGCCAGGGCCCCTGCCGGCTGCCAGCCGAAACTGGGATCCCATTCCTGCCCCTTGGAGGGAACTGGTGCTGCAATGCCCCCGGCCTGGGCCAGAGTGGAACAAGATCTGCAATGTTCCTGCTCCCTGCAAACACCCAGCCACTCGCTGAGGGACTTTTCCAGCCCCAGAGCGCTGTTACAGACAAAACAGGGCACAGAAAAGAAGAGAGTACAGAAAATGCAGTGTGGGGGCCTGCAGTGACCCTTCAGTTGTTCCAAGCAGGCAAAGGAGGCTGCTCTTGGCACATTTAAGAATAAAGCAATTGCTTCATCAGGCAGCTGCTTTTCTCAGCCCCAGAGTCTCCTCTGCTGCTCCCCACAGCTCATGGAGCCTCTGGAGGTGACAGTTCCGTGTCCCTGCCAGCCCTGGCCAGGCTCTGCCTCCACAGGGGGACTAATTAAACCTGACACGACGTCACGTTCGTTATCTGCGGGTCCCAAATGTCACATCGCCAGCTCCAGGCTGACGGGGGGAATGCGGCAGAGCCCTCTGGGAAGGTCCAGCCTGGATCGCTGGCACGGGCTGGGGATGAGGAGCGGATCTGCCCCTGCAATGCCAGAACCACGTTTGTGCCACCCCTGTGCCAGGGCAGGGGCTGCTCCTCCGCCTGCTTGGGCACCCTGGGGAGGTGACAGCCACGGCAGGGGCAGCCCGAGGCCACTCTCCCTCTGCTCCTCCAGGGCTGAGGCCACATCCAGCCCCTTCCCCGGCTGGGCTCGGTGCTGAGGACACAGCGAGCAGAGCCCGGAGCTCGTGTCCCTCCAGCCCTGGTGGGATTGCAGGGTGCACCTACAGCACGTGGGACGGGCTCTCTGAATTGACCTCCAGCCTGCCCAAGGTGAGGGCTGACACAGAACCAGGCGGTTCTTCTTTCTGGGATATTGATTTTCCGCTTTTGCTTTCCTGTCCAGCAAAAGCCAGGAAATCTGAGCCAGCTCGGAGGCTTTGCTCAGTACCATTATTGCAGGAAATGCTCCCAAAAACCCAGAGATGAGTCGCTGCTGGCCCGGCCAGGACTGACCCCTGCAGCTGCAGAAAGGCCATGAGGAGTCTGGAGGGATCAGCCCCGTCTGGGCAGAGCCAAACCCAGGGTGCTGGGGCTCCCGAGGCTGCCATGGCTCAGCCTCACTGAGGCAAATTGTTGCACTGAACTCATTTTTATTTCTGCTCACCAGCAGCACAGGAGATTGCCTGCCAGCTGGAAGGGGTGCGAGTCCTTGATTAGAAATGCCACGTGGATACAAATGAACTTGAACAAAAGGGAAGAGGAATAAACCCCAGCCTCCTCCCGCAGAGACGAGCAGGACGTGCTGTGGGAACCCTGCTTGAAGAAGAGATTCTGATGATGATGATGAATGTAATGATGAAGGTGATGGGGAACGTGCTGGGGGGAATAAACCAGTGCTGGACTTTGACTCAAAGGGATCTGAGTTCAGCCAGGATGGGGCGATTGGTTCCTTTCCTGCTGGACTCAGTACAAGGAGAATTGAGGGGAATTGTTGGGAATTGTGTTCGCTCTGAGAGCGGCCAGAAAGCCTTTCAGCTTCCTGGGCACATCAGCAGGGATGGCTCATGGGCTGGAGCTGAGCATCCTCAGGGAGCGCGAGCACTGGGAGGCTTCAGCAGCCCTGCAGGTTTGCAGGGCACAGGGATCCCCGCTCCCAGAGGGTGAATCCCAGAATCCCAGAATGGTGTGGGTGGGAAGGGACCTTCAAGATCACCTCATTCCACCCCTGCCATGGCAGGGACACCTCCCGCTGTCCCAGGCTGCCCCAAGCCCTGTCCAGCCTGGCCTTGGGCACTGCCAGGGATCCAGGGGCAGCCCCAGCTGCTCTGGGCACCTGGGCCAGGGCCTCCCCACCCTCCCAGGGAACAATTCCTTCCCAATCTCCCATCTAGCGCTGCTCTCTTCCGGTTTAAAGCCACTGCCCCCTGTCCTGTCCCTGCATCAGCAGTAAATGAACTGGTGTCAGTGGCAAAGGAAGGCTCTTCCGAGGGCAGGCGGCCGCTGCTCGCCTTTCCTGGCCCGGCAGCAGCGCAAGGAGCCCCATCTCATTGTCACAAGAATAAGCTGTGAAATGGTTTTGAAAATAAAGGCTTTTTAATTACAGGCACATTTGGGAGCCTTCTGGAGGCCATCTGGCTGGGAGAGCAGGGTGTGGGCACCGGCAAGGGAAAGCCCAGGGAGGCCGAGCAGGAGCAGCTCCTGGAAAAGCCCTCGATTAATGTTAAGAGCTAAATCCTCTCTTCCCATTAAGCCATATGGGCCAGATCCAGCACTCATCCAGTGCAGGGATGCAGAGCTGCAGGGCTGGGTGCCTGGGCTTTGGGAGCTCTGGATGTGCTGCTCACGCAGCCCTTGGATGAGATTGAACAGAGATTTCCAACAAATCCGAATGCCCCGGCTGCCTTTGCCATCGCTGCCTTCCTGGGCAAGTTCATGGGGAACCCGCTCCTGTAATGATTGCCCCGTGTTTGGGATTAGCCACTCCTGTCAGCCATGCAGAACAGCCAGGGCCTCGTTAGACGCTGTCATTGTGCTAATTAGGTGGGTTTCATACTTAATAATGGGGAACAATTTCATGGCAATTTCATGAAAAAAAATAGAGGAGCAAAAGCCATTATAATTTCAGGAAAAGTCCCTGGAGAAGTGAAATGCTAATTCACAAATCCAACTCTGATCTATTAGCAGATCCTGCTCTGGAGACTAAATTAGGGAGTATGTCTGGCTTGGGTGATATTCTTTATTATTTGAATGTCTATAAAGAATATCTATTAAATATTTTTTCTCTAAAGAATTTTGAGACACAGCTACATTTACTTGCTATTTCCAAGTGTTTGAAGCCTAGACCACACTGGATTTGTCACTGCAAACACCCTGGAAAATCCTATTTTCATGCAGAACATCCTTTGAAGAGACACTTAACCGGCAGAGAGAACACCAATGCATTTGAAACCATGCTGGGCATGTGGTCAGCTGTCCATGCACGGTGTCCTGGCCGGGGTCTGATCCTTTGGAAAGGGAGCAAATTAAGGAAACCCCACCCACTCTGTCCTCTGGTGCTCCTCCTTTGTCCCTGGAGCAGCCGGGGGTGCCAGCAGCTCCCCGGGCTCTGTCCCTGCTCCCAGGGATGTGGCCTGGGCGGTGCTGGCTGGAGCAGGAGCATTTTGGGTGGGAAAGGAACACGTGGGAGGCAGCTGGGGCCAAGAACTGCCCTTTCCTCGTGAAAGTGGAAACTGGCCTTTCCCTGGAGCAGGGACAGACAGGACGGGGCCCAGCAGCTGAGCTGAGCTGAGCAGCTCCTGGCACAGCAGCTCTGGGGGCAGCTGTCGGGAGCACGCGGGGCCACAAGTGCTGCTCCTCCAGAGCAACTTCCGTGGCTCCCGCTGAGCCCCAGCCAGGGGAACCAGCCCCACAGCAGCTGCTGGGCTGGGGCTCAGTACTTAGGAGGGACCACGGGAACTGCCAAAGTGGATCCGAGTTCCCAAAGCCCTGGAGACGGGGCTGGATGGGGCTGGCACCAGTGGGAGGGAATGTGGGACGATCCTTGAGAACTGGGAGCTGCTTTTCCCACGGAATAACCTCCCCATGAGCATTGTGGGCTGCAGATTTCCCTGTGTCCTGCACACATCCCGCTTCTGGATAACACCAGGCCTTGCAGAGGTGCCACCTGCACAAATGTCCCTCCCCTCCCATCCCAAATGTCCCCGTGGCTGTGGCTGTGCCCACTGCCCACGGCACCTGTGGCAATGCCAGGGAGGAGCTCACAAAGCCGCAGGTGGGAGCGCTTGGCTCTCCCAGGGCTCCTCTCCCGGCGCACTCAGCCTTTGGTGCCCAGCAGGCACAGCTGGGATGTGCTCCTGGGCATGGGGGTGCCCCAGGGCCCTGGGCTGGGATCCCCAAGTGCTCAGGGCTGAGGCCACAGCCCCTGGGGACTGAGGCTGGTGCAGGAAAAGCTGTTGCTCTCTCTGGAAAACTCCTTGCTGAGCCTCTGGAAAGGAGCTGGGAGGTAACAAACAGGATGAACTACAGATAAAAGTGGAGGAAAACAAAATGCTTCACCAGCAGCCCTTCAGCATTCAGAGAAATTAGGAAGGGGGAAGCAGCCCTAAAGTCCACAAGGAGGAAAAACAACTCAGGTTCCTGCAGAAGTGCTGAGCGCAGTGCTCGGGTGCTGCCCTGCTCCTCTCCTTGTATGGGCACAAACAGGGCCTGCCTTGTGCCTATATTTAATTTGCAAAGAGGAAAAAAATTCGGCCTCCATGCCTCTGCTCCACTGGCCTCTCTGCCTTGGGAAGTTACAACAGGAATAGAGCTGCATGTTTAAAAAAATAATCCCGCTGCTTGCACATGAGCCCTGCTGAAACTTGGAGTGAGTGGAACAGGTTTTTGGAACACAAGCCTGCTGCACACCCGGAGCATCTGCTGAGGCTCCTGGCCCACGGCAGCGGGGGCTGCGATGCCATCAGCAGGCTCTGTGCTCCCTGTGGCTCAGGAGCTCCAGGGATTCACCTCCTGGTTAACCCCTGGAGACTGTGAGGAGTGGGAGGCTGAGCCAGGACCCCCATGGCCCCGTCCCCCTCCTCGAGCCAGGGGCTGGGTGGCTCTGAGGCTCTTCCCTTGGGACCAGTTTCTCCCCCAAACCTTCCTCTCTCTGCTCTCCCGGTGCTGGGGCAGGCAGGATGGATGTGGAAGCTGAAGGAGCCCTGAAGGCTCTCGGGGCTGGGCTGCAGGGGAATGTGCCCCTGGAGCAGTGCTGGCACCCTGGCAGGGAGCTCTGCCTGCCGTGATTTACAGCCTCTCCTTGAATGGAAACTCTTCTGGCTGCTCCCCAAAGTCCCCGATCCCAGCTGGGAACAGCCAGGAAAAACCCCGAGTGAGAGAAGCGAGACCGCGGGTGTCCCACAGCGGAGACGAGACCGATTCCACTTTATTGGAGCTCTTGGAGAGTCGGACACTGAAGAACTTGGTTCTGTCAAGACGAGGTTTGTACACAACAGCAACAGGGACCACGACAATGAATGGGGGATGAACTTCAGGTGAAAACTCAACAATAAACTTCAGCAATCTGTATCTGGAGTGATCCATAGGGACAAGGGGAGGGGAGGGGGCAAATCCAGCGAGACCCCAGGTCACAAACCTCCCTGCAAGGAGCGCTGTGCCCCACTGGTTGAACTGGCAGGGGAAGGGGAGCTGCTGGGAGGGCACCAGGGGTGCAGTTTAAGGGGGAACCCCCCCAAAGTTGGGGTTTTGCCCCCAGCTCAACAATTGTTCAAGTCTTACAAATTCAAACTTATTTCTTTCCATTTAAATAACAAGTGCTTCAGGTACAAGGCTTGGGATGCCTGGTTTATAACCCAGTTTCAAGTGCACACAAGCAGGAATAGATTTTTTAAAAAAACCTCTCTATATATATATTTGCACACTCATACACACACATGCACACCGTGGATTTTGTGCTGCAGCCATTGAACTGGAGATGATGGAATGGGCCTGGCACCAGGAGCTGCTCACCTGTGGCACCACTCACCCTAAAGCTGCTCAAGATTCAGATTATTTTTGCAAATATCGGTCCCCAAAGCTCTTCCCACGTGGGGCTGCGTCAGCTGCTGCTCAGGCAGTCCCTGAAGCCGTAGGTCTCCAGAAAATTCCATGTGCAGGCGAGTGAAGCCCAGGGCATGTCCTGCAGGACTCTTCCCTTGCCTCAGTCCCTGTGCAGAGCTCAGGAATCTCCTGAAAAGATGAGCACGGCCTCCAGCCCCTGGCGGGTGTGGAAATGCGGGGCAGAGCAGAGGACAGGGAGGGCTCAGACCCAAACAGCCGTGTTGATGTCAAAGCCAGCCTGGCTGTAGTCTGTGGAATCGTGCACTGTCTTGGGGCCCACTTTGGGGTGCTCACTGTGGCTTTCTGCCCTCGGGCACCTCTCTGCTTTGCCGTGATGGTTCTGCACGTTCCCGTGAAGGGGGAAGTAAAATGTCCCCTTGAGTTTGTTCATCTTTTTGGACCTCTTGGAAATCTCGGGCTGTTTGTCTTCAGGAGGAAGCCAGCACGGCTTCTCCTTGAGCAGCCTGTCTCGGTCTGGCCGGACGCTCCTCAGGAACTTCTTGAAGATGTTGGCTGTGAGGGAGAACTTCCTGCAGAGCTCCTGGGATCTGCTCGTGGACAGGGACGCCTCGCTCTTCTCCCCTTTCTTATCCAGCTCAGGCAGGTCCAGCCAGTTCCCCACCAGGTCTGCAAAGATGTTGTCCCCCAGCACCAGCGGCTGCCGGTTCCTGCTCTGGGACATCAGGGACGATGTCCAGTCGTGGCCATCGTCACAGCCCGGGCACTCCTGGCACAGCGGCCACCCCCGAGCTGTGCCCTGGCTGCTGGACTCCAATGTCCGGGGCCGGACGTGCTCCGCTCTGCTGGACACGGAGGAAGGTCCTTTTGGGGGATAAAAATCCTCCCCGCAGGGGCTCTGGGAGGAGGAGGGGGTGACTCCGAGGTGGTTGCTCTCAGGGAATGCAGTGGGATGGGCCAAGCCCGCTGGCCGTGGCACGGGACAGGCCAGGGCCGGGGGGCAGCGTCCCGGAGCCTCCCCCAGCCGCGCATCCTGCCCGGCCCCGGGCACGGCCCCGCTGCTGCGGCAGCACCGGCGCTGCTCCGCGGGGCTGCGGCGCCCCGAGATGTCCAACTGCTCCAGGGCTGTCTGCACCTGGAGCAGCTTCAGCTCCTGCAGGGCACCCATCATGCAGTTCATCTGCTCGTGCAGCCCGTCACCCACCTCCTTCATGGAGAGCTGCGGAGGAAGAGCACAGGGTCAGTGTCCCCAGCACAGCCAAGTGAGGCAGCAGAGCAGGGCCCTTCCCCCTGACTGCATCTGCCATGGGTCCCACCTGTACCCCATCCATTCCAGCAAACAGCACTCGGATTTTCCTTACACTTTTCTAGGAGCTTCCCTCTAGGAATAAGAGGAGCTGAAGAAGTGAATTGTTTGACCTGACAACAAAAATAAAGAGTTTGAGTTTCCATTAATTGCTTGGCAGAAGCCCAGGGTGTAGATTTATGAATGGTTTTGGCTGCTGCCAGTTTTAGAATATTCTTGTGCTTTTGTGTCTTTTGTGCCCTGTCACCAGCTGAAATCAGGAGCCAGAATAATGAACAGAGCTGCCTTCCAGGGACAGCCTTGTTTCTTTACCTGAAGTGCTAAAGTAGATTAAAAATAAACCCCAAGAAGAATTAAATTGTTACTCCATAACATCTCTTCAACACCCCCAGCGCAGGCACCTCTTGCTAGAGGACGATCAAAGACATTTCAATGCACTGGAAATTTTGTACAGAACCAACAAACCCTAAGATTACTCACATTCAACCAGGAATTCTTTGATTCCCAGGCTAGGACCTTCAGCAGCAGTTCTGCTTCATCCCTGAACCTCACTACAAAGATTGAACTTTCTACACCAGACTTAAAACAAGCAAGTAATTCTCCAGAGCTTCCCAACTCCCCCCTGTTCTCTTCCGCTCTGTTGCTTTCTCTCTCCCATGCAGGATCTGGATCATATTCCCAAAGCGGCACCATGAAGCAAACGGGCTCCACTTTCCAACAGCTGCCGCTTACTCTTTTTTAGCAGGGAGGGCGAGTGGGGCCGGGCAGGAGCGGGGAGGAACAGCAGGGGCTGGCAGGGCGGGAGGTGAGGACGTGTCACCCTGGTGGAGGGCGGTTTGCAGAAGAGATTACCCTGTCTAGGAAAGCTTCAGCCTACGCGGTCACCGGCAGTTTAAAAGGCTCATCATCATTTTTTGTACAGCAGCAGATCTCAAGGCTAGGGTGGAAAAGGCGAGCTTTTTCTTTTTACTTATGTTCAGCTTTACATTACCAAGCTTTGTTTTCTACACCTCCTTCATTTTAACTACCTTCGCTCAATTGCGTGCTCTGTTTCCATCTCTGTACGGGGGCCTGAGCAGTGAGAAAGAGCAGCCATCAGAAAATTGTAACAACCCAGCTCTGTAGGTGGAAAACTGCTCAGCAGTTTCTGACCACGAATTCCCATTTCAAACCCCAGAACCTAAAACTGAACTCACCAGCAGGTTACGGTGATTTTCCCGAGCTTTTCTCTCAAGAAAGTTATTTATCATCCGGAATGAGCACACAGCTACAAAGATACAGAAAATCTGTGCTCAGCTTCCTGATTCCGCTACCCACAGCCGCCAGCTATGTCATTTTTTAACATCAGCAAATAAACTACTGCTGCAGACGTGCAAATAATGTCCCAATTCCAGCCTCAGCGAGCTCCTGGTTCCCACACGGAGCTGGGGCCAGATGCTCCCCCAGCCTCAGACAGAACTATCACCTTACCTCTCCAGATCTGCTGTAATGCTGCTCGTTGGAACCTCTCTTGCCTTGTTAATGGAAGTCTGTTTTATCTGGGGCTTTGGAAAAAGCTGGATTTGGAGCCAGCGTGGCCCCTCATTGGCCACTTCCCACCAAATCCCCCGGCGCTGTAATCGCGCCCTGGGGAGGGCCAGCTCCTGCCCAGGGCCCGCGCTCCTGGAACCCTCGGCATCTGCTGGGCTCTGCTCCCCTCATTACCGCAATTAACTGCCCTGGCACGGGGCGTTGATGGAGGCACTGCGGGGCTCAGCCCGGCAGGCTCTAGGGAGCATTAACCCTTCCTTGGCAGCGCTGGCCTCGCTCCGCACACCCAGATCCGGCCACCCCCGGCAGGAAAAGACCGGAGCCCCGACAGCTCCGAGGGCAGCACCTTCCCTTCGGAACGAAGGAGCTGGGGCTGCCAAACCTGGGCCAGCACCAGACTGGGGAGCCTGAGCCACTGGAGAAGAAATGGGGATGTTCTCCTCCGTGGAAAGCCCCTCCTGCCCATGACTGAGCTTTGGACGCCTGGAGCAGCCCAGAGGGGAAAGGAGGCTCTGGGCTGTGACTGCTCTGCCCTGCTCCAGTGGCCTCCCTTGGGAGGGATGAATCCACGCTCCAGCCTCCGTGTCCCTCTGGCAGTGTGAATCCCACCAGCAGACAGAGTTTTCAGCATCCTGAGGCTTTCAACCCTGCTTGCAAACGCTGCTGTAATTTTGGATTGGGCAAGTTAAAAATGGAAGCAAACCAATCCCCTCTGCTTCATCTTCTGCTCGTCACGGTATCTGCTCAGATTTTTACAGAACTGGAGAGCCAGGGAAACCCAGCCCAGAGTGAAGTCACTGCCTGGTGACCAAACAGCCTGTGGGGCTTGGATTCCATTCACCTGCAATTAAGAGTACTCACCTTGGAAAGAAAATTCTGGAGGGAAAAAAACCTTCTTCCCCAGTGTCTAACTGCCACCCTCTCCTCCTTGCCAGGATCTGAGCTCTCCCAAGTTCAGACTGGCTTCTCTGAGGCTCTCCAGAAAAGGAACAATGTTCCAGAGAAGAGAGACCACCTCCCTGACAGAGGGTCAGGACTGAACTACCTGGTCTGCAAAAACAGAAATGGATTCTGCAAATAATTCAGCAGACTGGGCTGGAAATCAAACAGATGCACTGCTGAAGGTGATGGGAACTCCAGGCTGAAGGGACAGCCCTTGTAGCCGCACTGGCTCTTGGTCACTCACTTCATGTAGAAGGAACTCGAATTTGTGATGAACTGAAGTCGATTCCAAACAGAGCGTGAATGTGACACAAAACCCCAGAGAGCCTTCATCTGCTGAGAGAGAGACCCTGCCCGTGCTCGGGGTTATGCAAGAGCTATTACGTAAGCTGGGCATGGGGGGACGCTCGGCCCTGGGCCTCCCTGTGCGCTGCAGGTGCCAGCGCTGCGGTGGCATCAGCGGGGCTGCAGAGCAGAGCTCAGGGGCAGCAGCACCGCCAGGCTGGGCTCTGCCCAGAGCCTGCCCTCCCCTCTGGCTCCTGCTGCTCCCTGCTCAAGGTGCACAAACACGTCAGCATCTCCAGGGCCCCGGTGTCTAAGCTGAGACACTCTGTCCTTCAACAGAAGTGGTTGTTTGGCATCTCTGCTTCCAAAAAAAGCCCTGTTAGAACCATGACAAGTTGCAGATATCCAAATCTATCCCTATAAACCAGTTAAAAATCAGATGCCTCAAAATGGATCTCATTGTTCCCGAAACTTTTGCAATCCCTAAAAATTGGCATGAAAATTTTTATGTCTAATTCTGCACAAGCCAACTCATGCCTTTTAAAGCAAGACAAGTACTCACAGGGCTGAGTGTTCCCCTTCAGTGCCTGGGATCGGTGTGTGATGGGAGAGGTTCCTTTCTCCAGCACGGAGGTGTTACCTGGCTCAGCCCTCCTGTGGAGGGAGGCATGAACCAGGCAGCTCAGCCTCATTGCTCCTCCAAAGCAAAGCTCACTTCAACTACAGACACCCCAAGCACTGAAAACTGAAGTGCAAAATTCAGAATTTCACTTTCAAACAATCATCAGGGAATATTCAACATGGGAGGGGCAGGAGGAACCAAACAAAAAACTGTCAGAGTTGGAATAGAGAGGGGTTTTTGCACTGGAAACGTCCGATCCTGAGCAGCAAAGGCACCAATTGCTTTGGAAGCCACCTTTTCCATTTTCTCCTCAAAACACTCATTTCCCAAGCGATAACCCACAATTGGTTCGCACAGTCTGTAAATCAATCATCTTCCACCGCTGATTAACACAGCAGGAGAAGAGCCTGTCCCAGGGAACCTCCTCCAGCAGTTACTGGCATTTCATCAAATTCAACCTCAAACACGCAAGATGTACAAATAAGGGAGACGTTCCCTGTCACTTCCCACTTCCCAGGTAAATAAGGAACGTTTTTCAGCCACTTTGGGAACCGATGCTTTTCTGTTCGCGTCTCCCTTCACCGAGCTCTCAGATCACAATCAATCTCCTGGATCTCCGGAAAGCTGCCTGCATTCCCAGCCCATCCACACATCTGGGCTGCCCAGGGCTGCAGCAGCTTTGTGATGCTGATGGAAAGGAAAAACCCAGCACCACCCCCGGCTTTCAGCTGAGCACAGGGCTGGGAAGAAGAGCTCTGAGTGTGTTTGTCACAACGAGGAGGAAGACAGATGTCCAGCTCTTAGGTGAAGAAACGCAAAGAGAGGAAGCTATTGCTAAGAGGACAGGAAAGAACAAACGGCAAATAGTTCTTAATAATAGTTCTGATGGGCAACAGACCCAGCAACAAACAATTGGTATTTAAAGCAGATGACATAATAGAGACCAAAATTATTTCAGAACTGCTGAGCTGATCATATTGTTTCTGTGTTTTCCTTTGGTCACTAACTGGATTAATCTTCAACAAGCCTGCAGTTGTGGCTGGGCACGGCCCTCACTGCACAGCTCCTGGAGAGCTGCTCTCCAGCTCCATGTTCACCTTTCTTTTCCTCCCCTTGGAGGATGCCAAGGGCCTGCAGCTGTCTTTCAGTCCCTGCGCTTTATCACAATAATTTCCAGTCTCTCTTTTACCTCTTGTCTTCCCAGGGCATTTTAGGTGTGCATGAGGATGTTAACATGAGGTGAGCTCACCATTGATCTGAAGAGGAAGGATGCTGAAACTGAACCAGAGGCTCCCCCTCACAATCGTTTAAATAGATCCTAACCAGATGTAAACCATGAGAGAGGTGGCTCACATCACTCCATTGTGCACCTTCCTTCCCGCTGCAGGGATATTGTCCTCTGCTTCCCAGTGTTTAAAGGCAAATCAGAAAAATCAATTCTCCACAACCAGGATGAAAATGGACCAAAAGTAACTCCAGTCTTCGGGCTGTTACTCACAGCCCAAGGATAAGAGAGACCACAAGCCTCAATGTACAAAGTGGCCACTGAAGATGAAGGTTAAAAGTGTCAGTTTTCAGCCCAGATCTGCTTCCCTGGCAATCGGGTCTTTAACATTCCTGAACACATGAAGCTGGGAGTCTGAAAAAAATCCCTCCTCACCTTTAGGAGTCTGCTCTGGAAATAACCAAGAGGACAAAACCTGTGACTGCTTTTTCTCCGCAGTCATATGTGACAAGACATCTGCTGTCAAGCCACTCCTTTGCACCTTCCCTTCAGGAGCAGCAAGGAACGAATCCTGAGACAAGCACCCAGCGTCCTGACCCTGCCTCCAGCAATGGCTACAGTCACCCCCAAAGGGACCCCTGCAGCAGCAGCGACACAAATGGAGCTGGAGTTCCCACCTGCGGGAGCTGGGAGCAGTGACACTGCACCCTCAGGGCTGTCCCTGCTGCCCTGCAGAGTGCAAAGCACCCGAGCTGCCCCTCCAGAGACAGCAGGAATGAAAACACAGCAGATCCTCTCGGAGCGTGACACAGTTACCGGAATAGGACCCAGGGTGAGGCACAGAGCAAAAATAATTGGCTGTGTTCTTCACTCGGACCAAATGTTCTATTCCTGCAGGATATTCATAGCAAGAAACACTGTCTACCAGGACATAAATTAATGTAAGAAGGGAGTCAGACTCTATCTAACTCCCTAATTCAATGCATTTATGACAAATGTGCAGGAAGAACATTAAAAGTTCAAGTCAGAATGGTGAGGTTCATTTTAAATAGCATCTAAATACTTTTCCTCCTAGAAGAAAGCAACAGAAACCCAGATACACCCTATATTCATCATGAAAGACCAAAACACACAGAGTAAAGTTACAACCACAGCTCCCGTGGCTGTGCCCCCTCAAAGCGCCAGATGAATCTGCCCCATGGACTTGCCAGTCCCCAGAGAGACAAGAACTGATTTACTCCAACTGCAGACAAGCCCCAAGCTCCCATCCCACGGCACACGTGTGATGTTGCCACACATAAATGCAAACTCTCCTGGTGTCTGAGAGCACAGGGAGCTGCTGCCATGTGCAGTGTGAGGCACAGAAGTGAAATTCCTCTCTGCTAATCCCTCAGCAAGACAATTCTTGTTAAATCTGATCTTTCCGCTGAGATAACGCTCTGTGACTCGGGGAGCAGGCACAATTCTGCTGTGCCTCAGGACGATGTCTGCAGATTCCGAATGCAGCCCATCCACTCAAAAGGGCTTTGAGCACCGGGATTAATTGCGTGAAGGGCAGATTCCCAAGCTCTGGGGCACACTTCACGACCGCCCCTGGAAGGACAAATGGCAGAGGAGTGCAGAAGCACAGCTCATTCCATCCCCACACCTACAAACCGGCGCTGCACATTCCCACAAGCCACCCTGTGTCCATCAATCTCCAGGGGCTTCCCGGAGGAGAACAAGGTCTTAAGTCAGGGATGAGGAGCACAGAGCTGGCACAGCTTGTCAGAAACGGCTCCACAGGCTGGTGTAAGCCCGGGATGAGGATCCCAGCTCCAGCAGAGCTGCCCCAGCTCCCAGCCCGGCCGGGATGAATGGCTGTGTCAGCTGAGGCTCTCCTGGCTGTGCAGCATTTGCATGTGGAAGCTTCTGAATGAATTCCAATCAAAGGGACACCACACATGCCAGAAACGATCAGCTTACAATGGAAAACATGCGGCTGGAATAGGAGATCTCTCTCTCATTGACTGAAAGGGGTCAGATTCATCCTCGGGAGCCCTGGCAGAGCTTTCCCAGAGGAAATGGGAAGAGCAGGGTAAGCACGCCTGGACCTCACTCCTCGCTGGCTTGTGTGGCACAGCCCGCTGGGATCTCGGGCCACAGGTGACTTGTGGGGGCACACCAGCGGCCCCAGCCAAGCACTCCATCATTTAGATATGTTTTTAATAAACAAAGCAAGAGAAAGAAAAACCAGAGCTGGAATCCTCCCATCTCACACTGGTGGGAGATTGAGTTGCACTGGAAGATACCCTTTCCTTGGGAGCTGTGCCAACATCCACTGTTTTTTTGAGAAAATCCCCTCCTCAAAACCGGCCAAAAAGTCTGGTTTACCAAACCAGAGGCTGTTTGCACTGAGACAAACTAAATTTCTGCTAATGGGACAGTCTCTAACCTTGCAGGGGACACTGAGCAGCCCCAGCAAGGCTGGCTCCTCGAGGAGGGAAGTTTGGCAGAACCTCCCGGCACACCAGAGCTGCTCCTTGGGCACAGCAGAACCCAGCGTGTTCCTGCACCCACAGGGATGCCCCGGGGCCGGGCTCCCCTTTGCTCCACTCGGGCGGCTCCTTGGCTCCGTCTGGCCAGGCCATTCCCCCATCCCTGGCCTGGCCCCTGGCTCTGGTGACCCGCCCAGCACCCAAGCAGGGGCAGAGCGGCAGCTCCAGAGCCGGGTTCCCACCGCCCTGGTGCAGATGGGCCCAGCTGGCCCTCGAGCTGCTCGCTGCTCTTCAAGGAAACACGAATCCGCTTTCATTCCAGGCTATCAAGACAGAATTGACTTTTAAAGGCTGTTATTGCCCAGGATACCACTGATGATTGCTTTAATTGACACAGTTCCTCCTGCTCTCACTCCAGCCTGCAGCTCCCTGAGGTTGCAGGAGCTGATTCCCAGGCTCTCTCCAGCTGCCGCCTGTGGATGTCCTGCACGGCCACGCTCACAACTGCACTCCGATCCCCGAAGAACTCGTGGGAAAGGAAGTTTTTAAGTCTGAATAACAAAAACTGGGCAGTGGGAGGGGGATAGAATGTGACTGGAGAAAACCAAACATAGGAAGATCCAGGCTGCTTTCAGTCAAGTCACAACTTGTCCTTTTGACGGTGACAGCTGCCCCTTCCCAGTTTTTTAAGCCAAGCATATACACAGATTTATGCCAGGCTAAGTCATGGTTTATTAATATAATAAAAACTGCTGCATTTTTGCAATTGAAAAAAATCTATTTCTGCATTATAGCTAGGGCTGAACAAAGCCAGAATTTTCTCATTTAAAGTATTTTTTTTCTGGCTTTCACATTAAGTATGAATTATCTGTCTTTCAGCTGAATGTATTGACTCTTCAGAAGTTATTTCGTGCACTACAAAACAGGCACGCTTTGGACTCAAAGGTGCAATGTTTAGGCTTCCCTACAAAAATATTGCTCAGATAACAAAACTGATTTTGGTCAGAAGACAAAACACTGATTTAAGAACCTTATTCTTAGGATGTTCTTCTGGAAGTTACTCCTTTTCCCATCTCACCTTCCAGCTCAGATTTTCAAGAGCTCTCAGGTTATTCTGTACATGTCCCGCTCTGCAGTTTGCATTTCATTCATCACACTCCGTGTACAGCACACCAGTGACTCCCATTTGCCTTTGTTTTAGTTTGTCTTTCACCTCCTGTGTTTGCTGGGGAAACACTGGGAACGCCAGCAGGTTAAATGTCACTGCTGCCACATTTATTCGGAGTCAAAGGCCGCTGCCCCTGCCCATGTTTCACAAGATGCTGGGATCTGGAGGGGACAGGGCTCTCCAGCCCTGGTGCTGCCCTGGGCACAGCTGGAACTTCGCCGGCTCCGCAGGGACTCGCGGGTGTTGTTACACGCGGAATGCTTCCTGCAATGCAGGCACTGTACAGAACTCCAGGGAGCACAAAACCCAGCTGAAATCAACATCCTTTCCAGTCCAAACCGGGAGCTTCTTGCATTCAGAAACTTCACCCACCCGTTCTTGCTCTGCCTTGCCTTCCCCTTTTGTTCTCATTATCTATTTATCAGGATAATGCAGACTCCGAGCCAGATCCACTGGAACCCTATTTTGGGAAGTATCAGTTCCTCCTCCCAACCCACCCCAGGCAGCCCCAGAGCACCAGCAACACCTTCGGGCCGCTGGACAAGCCCCAGCAAGTTCCGGGAGTGAGGTTACCCCTGGGCAGGAGCGGCAGGAGGGAGAAAACACCGCTCGCTCCTGACAAAGGCTCTCCTATTAAAGAAGTATTTTCACAGGGTATCGGAGGTGCCAAGCGCGCTCCCTTTACAGCCTTTTGATTGCCAGAAAGTTATTCCTCTCCATCTCTGTGCCTGTTTCCCCGATTCCTGACCCATGCTGGTCCCTAAAGCCCCCGCCCGCCCCCGCCGCGGTTTTTCTCCCATAGACGAACGGACTCCGAGCGGCCGCCGCGGGCGGGGACCACCCCCCATAACGGGACTGGGAGCGGCGGGACCCCCGAGCCAAAACCGGGACTTGGTCCCCGCTCACGGGGATGGGAGCGGCGGGACCCCTGAGCCATAACCGGGACCTGTCCCCTCTCACGGGGATGGGAGCACCGAGACCCCGACCCATAACCGGGATTTGTCCCCGCTCACGGGGAGGGGAGCGGCGGGCCCCCCGAGCCCCGGCCGGGACCTGCCCTGCCCCTCGCTGCCCACAAAGCCCACCCCGCTCGCAGCCCCGCGGGAGCCCCGGGCGGCCCTTACCAGCTCCTGCCGCAGGCGCCGCAGGTGCTGCTCCAT
>VZRN01004720.1:474288-593729 GCA_013397935.1 Dasyornis broadbenti | reverse complement strand
GGGCTCCGCTCCGCTCCCGCCGAACGGGCCCCGCTCCCGGCGCACAACTTGGGTGCTTCAGTTTGTTGTGCTGTGGATGCCGCACGTTGCTCCGCAGCCGCGGACCACCCCACCAAAAGCGCGGATTAACCTACATGGCCTTAATCAGGAGAAATTGCAAAGCCACCCAGTTGTGGTGTCCCCGTTTTGTCCTCGGCTGGCGCGGGCTGGGCTGCGGCCAGGAGGCTCCGGGAGGCTCCTCCCGTGCCCGGCCACCGTGGGGGACGGGGACAGGAGCGCGGGCACGGCGCCGGGCCCGGGCCGGTATCCGAGCGCCTTTGTCAGGGCCGGCACATGGCAGAGCTGGAGAGGCAGGTGCTCCAAGTCCTTTCGCGGGCTTTATTTTCAGAACAGTTCTTCCCTCGCTGTTTCACACGCGCTGTTTCAGCCGTGGGAGTCTGCGCGCACGGCGGCACCTGGAAAACTCCGGGTTATGGGGGATGCTGTCGGAGCTACAGACGAGCCCCTCTAAAACCCGGTTTCTTTTATCTCACATCAACAGCCTCAGATATTGCTTGTCACCGCAGGACATCAAACAGATGGAGAGGAAAAAAACTAAAAACACTTCTGGATCAGCAGAGTTTATAACTGCACTGAATTTGAAAGGGTTTGAATTTTTGAGTGTTTCTCACAAATAAATACTATTCTCATCTTATTTGCAAAACGTTGTTTAGATGAGAAATGCTGAGTCCCCCGTGATAATTTAACAGAGTCGTTCTGCAATGCTAAAGAACTTGCTAGGAGGAGAAATACTACTTTGTGTTTTCAAATTTGGGATTAAACATGCAATTACTTGGTTTTTTCCCATAAGTTTGACAAAGACTGGCTAAAATTTTTGCCTCTCCAGGTCCTCAATTTTTGGAGGAAAACTTTTTTTTAGACGGTGATAGGATTTGATTTGTTTGCTTGTTTGTCTATAGAAATCAGTTTCAGTGTTTTTGAAAGCTGACCTTTGTGCCAAAATCCAATTTAAATTGGAAATTTGTGATCTGCCCTTTCACGTATGTTTGGGAAACACTCCAGAGTTAATGTTTATTGATCCTTCCAGCCTCTCTTTAATTATGGGTCAAAACTTCCCGTCTCTTCGCTCATTTCAGCGTTCCCATTTCCCATCTGTTAAGCATGGGAACAGCATCCTCTCTCCGAGGCTCTGTAGAACGTGGGGCAGTAAATATATCAATTTATTAAAGAAATGACCTTATCGAAAAGTTAATCACTTCCAACAGGGAATGCCATGATGAGCGTGGGTACTTGCCAGTCTCAAGTCTTTCTTACAGTCTAAGCCCACTAGCCCAGCTATGATTTTTTTTCTTGAAATCTGGCAGGATTTGTTGGCCAGCTGGTTGTTCCCCACGGGCTGGGGTCGGGTGTGGATGTCCACAGCCTATCCGAGCATATGGCAGGTTGAAGAGCCAGGCAGGAGTGAAAAACCAGAAAGCTGGGCTGGCCCCACGAGGAGCCCAGGAGCTGGAACGCCCGCGTCCCGCAGTTACCGAGGCACATGGAACGGATGCCCCAGCTTCCCGCGCCTCTCGGGTGTCCCAGGAAGGAACAGCAGGAAGGGCCAGCCTCAGCACCCAGGCTGCTGCTCACTGCATCTCTCCTGGCTGGAACCAGTGCTTTCACGTCCTTTGGCTGCTGCAGAACAGCAGAGATACCCGTGACAGCCGTGGTTCTGGGAAGGATCGGACCGGAGCCACACAGTGATTTACCTTCAGCATCCCGGAGGCCACCTGCACGTGTGCACGGCAAGGGGCAGATGCCACAAGCTCCTGTGCCACGTGCAAGACACCAGACTCTGTGATCTCCTGGCACATGAACAGCAAGAGTTTCTAGGCTCTGTTCGGTTTCTGCTGAGGACACTTTTTGATCCGTTTTCCAGCCTCCGGGGCTGCTCCTGTCCCGGGAGACTGATAAAGGAGTTCATGAGCACAGAATAAAGAAAGACAGGAATATTCATGTGCTACGAACTCCTGGGAACCTGCAAGAGAAGAGAAAAATCTGAAATATTTTCTCAGTAGGATTTCCTTTCTAAGCAGCATTTTTCTCTTGCGTGTAGACAACTGGTTCAAAGCAGCACCGACACCTCATGCCAGGCCCTGCGCTCCTTCCGCTCTGTCGTGGTGTAAACCATGAGCAGATGGTGCAGTGCAGTGGAAAATCAGATCTCCGAGGAAATACAGAGCCAAGAATAAAACACCCTCAAGCAGAAAGCTACATGGTTTATTTCAGGATAAAATGAAAAACTGAGATCCTTGGGCAAAAATTAGAATACTCCTTCAGAGTGGAGTATTCCACTTCTCTGAACTGCCTCGTTCCTTCCTGATTGAGGAAACATCCATCCCTTCACAGCTGAAGGCTCATCTCATCTCATTTGTTGTCTTTCAGCTCATTGATCTGGTTTCTCCAGGCTCTCACGTGACTGCTCTTTGCCGAACTAACAAGCGTGGTTATCGCTGAATTTTCTTTCCTTTCGACTTTCTTGCACACTGACGACAAACCTTTCAGAGTTTCCTCCCACTTCAGCTGCAGCATGACCTGAATTGCATCCATCCTTGTTTAAACCCACTGAGGCATAAACACCCAGCCGTGACAGGTAAGGGTATGATGTCAGAACTTTGTCTGGTTTTATATTTGTGCATAAAGAGATAAAACACCCCTGAAAATCTGACCCTTTCTTCCATTAAGTGTAATTTAGTGCCTACAGTCTCTGTACTTGTGGCCTTCATAAAGTTTTGACGTGCCCCTGCCTCCCTATGCCCCCTCCTCAAAATAAAAACTTTTAGCCCTGCTCCAGCCGAATTCCAGCTCCTGACATTCCTCTGCTTGCACTGGAGTGCCAGGAGAAAGTACCAGGGCAGCTCCTCGTGCAGCCACTGCGCTGTCTGTGCTGAAGAACGATTGGATTTCATCTCGGCTCGCTGCGTTTTCGTGACCTAGATCCTGCTCACACGAGCTGAAAAAATAATTTAGCAAATCTTGGTATCTAAGATTAAAATGGGATGATGTTTATTTATCTGGAGGAAAACAACAGGAGTGAAATACTGGCACTTCTCACTGTAGAGCTGAAGTAGCTGCTCTGACCTGACCCCTTAGGTCTGCTTGCTTTTATCTGCAGCTGCATCCCTGCCTGTGGGGACTCCCCCGTGGCCTTGAGATTCCATCTGAGATCTGGGGAGCTCTCCTTGATCCCTGTGAAGAATGTGCCTGACAAGGAACCAAACCCACTCCACAGCAGGGCACTGAAATGAGCCTTAGGTGGATGCAAGGCATCACCATCCTCCTCATCATCATTTATGACAACTCCACGCGCCAGACTTGCCGGGAAAAATCCATGACTTTGGCAGTTACTAAAGCAACAGAGAAGATTCTGCTGCCCCAAAGACTCACTGCTCCTTGGGAACTTGCCATGCAGCTCTTTTTTCCAGAGGGAAAGTGAATGTGCAGGGAGCTCAGAGTCAATTTTCGACGGTGAATATGCAGTCACTGTCTCTGCTGGGATCAATGGCCCTTTCACTGTCCTGGGCTTTACTGTACAGAGAACAAACACAGTTTCCATGGCACTGTAAACACAAATACGTCCCACACTCCAAAGAGTGACTCACACGTGCTGCAGAGAACAGAGAAACTTCCCTGTCTTAATCTGAAAACATCTGGGAGAGGAGGATGAGATTATCTCACTTTCAAAATATTCTACAAATATTATGTAAACCAGATTCGCTCTGAATAATTCCATGTCTTGGCAGATCTGAAAGACAAACCCTTTGAAGGCAAAGGAATAAGACAAGGCTGGTGCCTGTTTGCAGTAGCAATGTCCAAATCGATAATGAATATATTCTTCAGACGCACACAACCCAACAGTCCTGGAAGCCAACACAAATCATCCATGAGCACCGCACCTCGGTGTTTCAAAGAATCACAAGAATTTAGTGTTGTAAACAAGGAATAAATCTATAACAACAGGAGGAGATGGATAAATCTGCGGCAATTATTGAGTACAGGTACGAAGCCCTGGTGTTGCAGGAGTTGGTCTGAAATAGTCTGAAGCAGTGAGAACCTGACCTTGAGTATCAGCAGCATCACTCACAGGTGCCTTAGGACATCATTCATCTCAAGCTGATACACTGACACACAGATTCAAAGGAAAATGAGTCCAGCATGGAATTACAATCAAATATGTGATGTGCTCTTTGTAACAGGGACAAAAAAGCATTTTCTTGGAGGAATAAAACATGCTCTCAGTGTGTATGGGAAGAAGAATTTCCCCTAGAAGGGTTTTTCTACATCCTAAAACCTCGAGGATTTTTATGACCCCAAGCTGGGGAGTTACAGCCCTTCAAAAGAACCTGTTCTTTTAGTAATACTCCAGCTCTGAAGGATGTCTCATCAGCTTCTTTTATTAACCTAAATCCTTTCCCAGGACCTACTCTGCCTGCGGAGTATTCAGATTAAATGTCAAGATTTCCAAGGGCTGCTCTGAGCAGGAGCACTTCCTTTGGATCTTCCTGCAAGCAAAAGCAAAGCAATGTCACGGCAAACCTGCAGGTTCCTCTTGGCGGGGCTGACAGGCGAATGTCGACAATTCAGTACTCCAGAGTCACTGAGGTGAAGCAGGGCCCGAAGGGTGAGGATTCCTGTTCATGCTGTGACTCATGGCAGAGCACAGCACCTGCAGAGAGCTTACAGCAAAGTGAGGAGCAGGACAGGTAAGATTTACTACGGGAACAGGGGTTAAAGCAAAACCTTTCCTGAGATCGACTGGCAGAACTGCAGGAGCCTAAATATGACACAACCCCCTCAGTCAGGGCCAAAACCAGCAGGACAGGGACAGCAAATCCGCCAGGTGAGGTGTGAAAGGGCGTCTCATACACAGTGATGTGGTCTGGGGTCTGTCTGAATTGAACATCTGAAGGAAAATTAAATAACTACAAACAGCAGCGTCTTTCTGAGTGACGGGGAAGTGTCTGAAGGTCTCCTTAATGCACCACAGAGAATAATGCCTGTCTCCAGATCACCTTGGCTGTATTGCAACTTGCGTGAGACCTCAGGGGAGAAAAGGAATAAATGAGAGAAACACAGAAGAGCAATTCCTGCAATGGCTCTTGGGGGCTGTTTTGTCACCTCCTCGCTGCCCTTCCCCCCTGGGAACAGTCCTTCCTCACTGCTCTTCCTTGTCTGTTCAAATCACATCAATTTAAAAGGGTTATGAAAGGCTGTATTTAATCAAATGTTTGTTATGCCCGGGTGTCTTTGTCTGTCTCCTTTCCCAGATTTATCCCGAGACAATTATCTCATGTTGGAGACTCTTTCCCCTTGAGGACCAATGAGAATATCCACTTAAAAATTAAAAAATAATTGGAACAGCAGAATGCCTGTAGATCCTGTTACCTGAGTTCTGGGGCACAGTCCCAACCACCTGGTCAGTCCCCCCTTGGTGGAGGGGAGCTCTCCAGACTGGAGCTGCCCTTTGTCCTGCAGGGTTAAGTGCTTGGTACTCAGCTATGCATAGGAAAATATCATCATAATAAAAAATAACTGAATAGAATCTGACAGATTTTTCTCCCCCGTCAGGAATACCGACATGAGGAATTTCAAAGGCGTGACCAAGCCTGTGATTCACCAAAGCCATTAAAATTCATTTAGGCTGCCCAGCACTGTAAGAATAATGACACAGTGTATGTGCTTGTACAGTAGAAGCCACTGTGGAGATTTTCCAAATCCCCTTGTAATGAATGGAAGCTGCATGTCCAGAGCCTCTGAAGCGCTACAATAAAAGTTGATATTCATAAAACCCCCCACTATTTAAAGTAAGTGGTCTACAGAGGGTAGTAAGTAATGCACATACAGATTAACACATTTGGCCTTTGCTGAGTGAATACTGTACTGTTAATTCTTTGTATTAAGTAGTTTTTTGTAGGCTCATCCATCGCGTGTGTGTGTTCTGGAAGCTGTGTCCTCTCCTCGGCAATGGGCACACTCCCAGGGCTGCCAGGGCTCAGGGAGCGTTCGGACACTGCTCTGAGGCACAGGGTGGGGTTTTGGCAGGGGCCAGGAGCCGGCCTCAGTGATGCTTTCGAGCCATTCCGTGAGCCCACACCCGCTCGAACGGGATCACTCGTTCTCCCCGAGCACGGTGTGACCGCAGCCCGCCCCGCCCTGAGGCGGAGCCACCGCCATGTTCCCGCCCCGCGGCGCCCCCTGGCGGCGGTGCTGGCGCTCGGCCCGGCGCGGGATCACGGCACATCTCGCGAGACTTCCGCTCCCGCCCCGCCAAGATGGCGGCGCCCAGGGAGGCGCAGGGCCGCTTCCGCACCAGGGATGTGCTGGTGCCCGGCGGCCCCTCCGATTTCGGCTCTCTCCTGCTGTCGCCGCCGGTGCTGGCGGGGCTGGAGGCTGCCGGGTTCCATCGGCCGTCGCCGGTGCAGCTGAAGGCCATCCCGCTGGGGCGCTGCGGGCTGGGTGAGCGGGCGGGCCGGGCGCGGGGCCGGGGACACCGCGGGGGCTCCCCTGACCCCCGTGGCGGCTCTTTGCAGATCTCATCGTGCAGGCCAAGTCCGGCACCGGCAAGACCTGCGTGTTCGCCACCATCGCCCTGGACGCGGTGCTGCTGGAGAGCCCCGTCACGCAGGTGAGCCGGGCCCAGCGCTGCTTTATGAGCGGGAATCGCTGTTTTGGAGGGGTTATGGCATTGGAGCCCGTGAGACACAGCGTTTTAAATCACCATCGCGCTGCGGGTTAGCTTTTAGCGCCATCCTGCGGCTTTAATCCTCCCATTTAATCCTTTCCCCGCACAGATCCTGATCCTGGCTCCCACGAGAGAGATTGCTGTGCAGATCCACGCCGTGATCACAACTATTGGGATAAAAATGGAGGGCTTGGAATGCCATGTCTTCATCGGAGGGACTCCTCTGAGCCAGGACAAAAGCCGGCTGAAGAAGTGCCACATAGCTGTGGGCTCCCCAGGTAGGGACGAGCTTTGTTGTGCTTCGGGTCCTGTGTGATCCTTCACAGGACAAAGACTGGGGCTTTGGAAAGCTGGGTTGGGTTTGTTTGTTGTCATTAATAGGGTGCAGCCTCAAAGGTAATTTAAAAATACTTTAAAAGTTCATCATTAGAGTCTTTCAGTTTGCGTTTTTGATGCTGTTTTTACTGTTTCCCTTCCCTGCAGGTCGGATCAAGCAGCTCATAGAGCTGGACTACCTGAGCACAGCCAGCATCCGGCTCTTCATCCTGGACGAGGCAGACAAGCTGCTGGAGGAGGGCAGCTTCCAGGAACAAATCAAGTACGGAAAAACACTTCTCCCATGCCTGTATCATTAGATTAGGTACATTCTTGTGACTAATTCCCGTGTTTTTGTCTCACAGTTGGATTTACTCCTCACTCCCAGCCAATAAGCAGATGTTGGCTATCTCAGCCACTTACCCTGAGTCCTTGGCTGCTGCTCTCACCAGGTACATGAGGGAGCCCACGTTTGTGAGGCTGAACCCCACGGACCCAAGCCTCCTTGGTAAGTGGAGAAAGAGCAGTGGGAGTGACACGGTGAGCAGTAGATTAAGAGGAGGGTGCTAAAAACAAAACACGTGCCTTTAAAATGCGCGATTTTTCGTCATTTTACCCGTGTCTGAGTTGTGTGGTTTATTAATGTTGATTCCCAGTGTTGATGTAGTGAATCTTAAGTGGAATGAGATGGTCTTTAAAGGCCTTTCCAACCCAAACCACTCTGTGATTCCATATTCCAAATATCAGTGACAAATGTAAGTCTGTGCTTCTTCTATCCATTCGGAAAATATTTCAACCTTTTAAGAAAAACATTTCCTGGAGGTTCTTATCAGTGTCTTTGTCTGAAGTTTTCCTTTAGCTGCAGTACCACATGTTTACAGAACTCTGTGCATGTTTTTATGGCAACCCCTAATCTGTTGTTTTGCTCTCGTGCTCAGGGCTGAAGCAGTACTACAAAATTGTGAATTCCCATCCTCTCCCACATAAAACCTTTGAGGAAAAAACCCAGCACCTGCAGGAGTTGTTCAGCAAGATTCCATTCAATCAAGCCTTAGTCTTCTCAAATTTGCACAGCAGGTAACACATTTGAAATAACGTCTGGACAAAGCTTATTTGAAAGCAGTGGTTGCAATGTCCAGTCACGGATAAATTTATGCGTATGCGGATAAATTTATGAGACCTGTGAGGTCTCAGAGCAGTCTGCAAATTTCAGGCCTAAAATACAGCCTGAGGAACGCGGTGTGGAATACTGAAAATGTAGGAATGCAGTCCTTGGCTGTAGAGAATAACCTAAGAAGTGCCCAGGGGTCGTTGGGCCTGGGGTTTTATTTCCAGTTTTCATTGTGTGTGTTCCTTCAGGGCTCAACATCTGGCTGAAATACTGACATCCAGAGGTTTCCCTGCTGAGTGCATTTCAGGTAAATCCTTTCACAACTTTCTGATTCCACTGAAATTGTGCATAAATGTGACCTAAAATAGGAAAATTAATCTTAAATCTTGGCTTGCATGGCCTCTGGTTAAATGGCTGAGAATAGCATTTGAATCTTCATAGGTCTTTTAAGAATCAATCAACGAGCACGAGAATTATTTTTGTATTGAGTGACCTCAGTTTCCAGGTTCTGTTTGTTCCGTCTTTACTCATTTGGAGCTGATGTTTGAGGAACTTTCTCTCCAACTTATTTTTCATGATACAGAGCAGTGTTTTCCAGAGCATGAGGGGCATAAAGATGAAGAATGTAACCTGCTTCTCGTTTTTATCCTTGTAGGCAACATGAATCAAAATCAGCGGCTTGATGCCATGGCCAAATTAAAGCAATTCCACTGCAGAGTTCTGATTTCCACAGACCTGGTGAGCTTTTACTGCTTTCAAACAAGCTTTTTACAGATTTTATTTCATATTTATTAACTGCTCTGCAAATTTTACAGCGTAGAGGAGTATTGCACATAAAATTACTTCATAGGATTAGGTTTGGCTTGGAATTGAAGAGAACATGAATGTGCTGCTGAAGCACCACGGACTGTGACTTGTTTTCCCTGTGAAGCTTAGAAATTGCCCCCTGTTCCTCATCTGCCTGCCCACGGCAGGAGCTGGAATGAGATGACATTTCCAGGGCTCATCCAACCCAGCCCTTTCTGTGACCTGGTTCAAAACCACTTTTCAGATGATGTGTGGCTCCCCAGCTGAGAGTTACTCTGTGGGCACTGTGCTGGGAGTGCCAAACGTGCTGGGGGTGGCTCTGGGGAGGTTGGGCCGCGTGACCCCTCTGTGGTCCCCGTGGTTCTGTGCTGATTGAGAGCTCTGTTGAGTTGTTCCGTTCTCACTGCCCTCCCCTCACTGTGCGCAGACCTCTCGTGGGATCGACGCTGAGAGGGTGAACCTGGTCATCAACCTGGACGTGCCCCTGGACTGGGAGACCTACATGCACCGCATCGGCCGCGCCGGGCGCTTCGGTAGGGCCAGCCCTGGCCCCTGCAGCTCTGCCCTGCTTCGCTGGCCCTGGCGCCTCATCAGCTCTTGTGTCCCACAGGCACCTTGGGTCTGTCTGTGACCTACTGCTGCCGTGGGGAGGAGGAGAACACCATGATGAGGATCGCTCAGAAGTGCAACCTGCAGCTTCTTCCTCTGCCAGGTGGGCTCTGTGCTGGGGGTGCAGCTGGGCTTGGTTTTCTGTCAGAGCTTCAGAGGGGCTGCTTTGCTTTGAGCCCGGGTTCTTCACTCTGCTCCTGGCTCCTCCTGTAGCTGCTGCAGGAGTGTGGGGCAGTGGGAAATGCATTGAGTGCATTGGGTAGGGAGAGGACATCTGCATCCAGCTGCTGCTTAAGCAACCACAGAACTGCTTGGATTTCCAGAAATCCAGCATGAAGCCTCTCTCAAGCTGTAGGATACACTCGGAACAGCAGATTTGCTTCCCTTGCTTGGCCAGAAGCTGTTCTGCTGAAAGGTAGCATTTGCCTTCTTGTCGAAGCCCTCACTTCCTCTTTTCAAGCAGGATATGGAAAACAGACGACAAATAATGTAGTGGTGTTTGTCTTGATCAACCTTGCGATGCCTTCTATTTGAGCCTGATGTTCTGGCTCTTTAAACTTATTCAAGAATTGAAGGGGTTGGTTTTCATCCCTCACTTGATGTCTTAATGTGCAGTTTTGAGAATCTTCACTTGGGTACTCGTGTGAGTTCCACTGATTGAGTGGCTGCTTGTTTCCCTTCTGTGCAGAGCCAATCCCTCCTGGAATGATGGAGCAGTTTGAAGATGGAGAGGTGGAAGTTAAACCTGCCATACCTGCAGGTCCTGTGGTGAGTTGTGGCACCGTCTGTCCTAAGCCAGAGCAACCACTGCTGCAGCCTGTCCAGAATGGGTTTTCAGACATACCTCAGCCTCCCTCTGATCTTCCAAGGGATAATGCTTCTGTACAAAGGCCAAAAAAGGCTCTGAAGCAAAAGCAGATGAAAAAGTGCACAAACCCTGCAAATCTGGAGAAAAAGAGCAGAACCCCCCAAACTTCCACCTGTCGCACAGGACAGAGGAATCAAGTCAAAGCCATCTCCAGGATGGATGGACAGCACAGCACTCAGGTTCCAGATGATGAGACCTTAAAAAAAAATCTTCCCAAAATTCCATGCTTGTCTTCCTTCAAAAACCAACCCACCAGTCCCTGGAGCTTCTCAGATTTTGTTGAAGACTATGAGTATTTCATTAAAGAAGGGTCAGAGAGACAGGTGGAGATTTTAAGAAGTTATGCAGGCCCAGGAGAACAACATGAGCTGCCCAGAAACGGGGACGTGGAGTGGGAGGAAATGGAACATCACACAGAGGCAGCAGCGAACGGGGATGTGTCCGCTGACAGCGATGGCTCACACAGCTCCAGGGATTCCCTGAAGAGCAGGGCCCATAGCTCGTGCTTTGAGGCATTTTCAGACACACAGGACCGAAATGCTGTGCCCTCAGCCCGTCAGGGCCGTGCAGCTTTCTGTCCTGCACCAGAGGAGCGTCAGGAGCGATCCAAGGTCCCAAGGCAAAATGGAGTGAAAAAGAAAGTCCTGAAACAAAATGCTAAACAAAAGAAAAGCCACAACCATCAATTCTCCAGCCCTTCCACGAGGCAAAGTGAAGAGGAGTGGCCCTGCAGCTCCTGGGATGATGCTGCACACGAGGGCTGGGGTTATGAGGATTACTGGAAATGTTACTACGATGCCTGGCAAAGCTACTACGCAGCAGTGTCTCACTACAGCAGGAGTTACTGGCAGTTCAGGTGGATGAATGCCTACCAGGTGAACTCAGTCTATCTCCAGGAGCTGCTGAAAGGTGGGGATTGAGGAGGATCCTGATGCTGCTGTCAGGGACAGGCTGGCTGGGACCAGGACTGGACGTGGTCCGTGGGAGCAGCGCTGTTCTAAAGGACACTGGCAAGAGACTGGCACTGTTGGAGATGGAAGAAAAATGGTGGCTTTTTATAAGCAGCTGTGTCTGGTAAATGTTTTACACAGCTCCAGTGGTTGTGTTAGAATTTGTTAATAAAAGCAGAAGAAAGACAGCTGGGTGCTCAGTTGGAACCTTTACAGTCCAAAGTAACCAAAGGATGATAAAAAGCAGCCACTTCACGTAAGAAATGTCAGAAAGGAGAAAATGCAAAGCAATCCCAGTTGTATTTCGTGGAATCCCAGCATGGTTTGGGTGGGAAGGGACCTTAAAGCCCATCCTGTTCCACCCCCAGCCCTGGCCAGGGACTCTTCCACCATCCCAGGCTGCTCCAAGCCCCGTCCAGCCTGGCCTTGGGCACTGCCAGGGATCCAGGGGCAGCCACAGCTGCTCTGGGCACCTGGGCCAGGCCCTCACCTCCCTCTTGCTTGCCTTGCCTCCCCTGGGGCTGTTGGGTGAAGATCATTCCCTGTAAGACTCCGTGGTCTGGTCAAAGTTGGTGATATCCCATTTTCCGTAATTCTCTTTGTAAACACCAGGCACTGATTGTATCCCAGTGAGGGGGCAGAGTGAAAGGTGCGTCTCAATGCCTGTATTGCTAATTTCAATCCAGTTAATTAACACCGTATAAATAACATTTCTGTAGCAAGGTGTGCAGCAAGCTGTGGTGGTAGAGGATTTAATTATGGAGAAAATGTGCAGCAATCATAATTGGTCCGTCCCTCTGGGCGCAGTAATGTCAGACTTCCCACTCTTACAGGAAAGCTTTAATTAGAAATGGAATTACCTGTTAGTGCTAAAACTAACTGATATTTCCTGTTGGGCTTGCACAGAGCTGTCCTGGGGCAGGAAGAGACGGGAGTGCTGGCTGGCTTGGGCTGCTGGCCCTGGCTTGGCTCTGCACTCGTTTTGAAATTTCTTCCTCTACTGTGTTCCTGCCTCACTCCTTTTGTGTCACAATTGACTCCAGGGAGGGGGTTCTCCTTTGTCTGCCTTGTTGGAAGGGCAGCACGATTTTGTTTCCAGGATGAATTTTTGCAACTCTTAAGTGTTCAAAAAGTGATGGACTCAGTATCTGCATTATTGCTGTTCTGTGACATCTCACTGATTTCATTAATGATTGCTTTGGGAAGTGTTAATTAGGATTTAAATGCAACTCGAGTGGCCTAGGTCAACAGCCGAAGTTCTCCAGAAGAACCTCCCAGAAGTGTTTTAGAAGAAACGACAGCATCCTGCTGGTTTTGTGGCACATACTCTGTTTAATCCGGGTTGGATACATCAGGTACAGCAGTGGCACAAGACTCAATACTGTAAATGATATACAAGGTTCAACATATGCACTACAATTCCAAAAGAAGACAACAGGAAACTTGGTTCTTCTAGAAAGTTGTTCTCAAATGAAGCTACCTGCAGTTGTGTCCAGTACATGTCGGATCTGTCCTCTGATGTTTGTAAAGCAAAGCCCATTGAAAGTACGAAAATAGAAAATAATAAGGTTGAGAGCTTCTTACAACATAGAACTCCTAAAGAAAACACCATTGCATTGGAATGCCGTACTGGTTTATCAAAAATAGACCATCACACCATTTTTAGAGACTTGGTTGGTCCGAGGAGCCCCTGGGAGCTCCCAGTCGGGGTTGGACAGGGCCGGGCAGAGTTGGGTGTGGTTGGCACCTTCCCCCAGCCGAGGCTTCGGAACAGCCCTGGGTGAAGCCGCGGTGGGAAGGGCCCTCCCTGCGCACGGGCACACACGAAGGGACAGACCTGACTGAGAACAGGAGGAGGGGTTTTCACAAGCTCTTTGTCACCTGCTCTCATGTTCCACCTGAAGCGTTCCTGGCACAGGTTTTGCTCCCTGAGCAGAAGCAGCAGCCCTGGCACTCTGTCTCCAGAATTCCCTGGGGGGGCTTGGGGGGTCATGAATTGAGCTCGGCCTAGTGCAAGAGGAGGCGCCGATTGCTCTCCAATTGGCAGAGAGGTGAAATGACTTCTTCGAGGTCACTTAGTGATTGATCAGGAAATCAGGAGCAGAACCCAGGCTGCTGCTGCTCAGCTCCTGACGTTCACTGCCTTCCCTTTGTTCTCACAGTTTTAGAAAGACAAAATCACCATGGGCAGTGCTTTTGGTAAAGACAAAGCCTAAGAACTTGGCCTTTAAACCCATGGACCTACTGCAGTTGGCTCCAAGTGTTGGAGAAAAAGAAGTGTTTTAAAACAAAAAATTGAGATGGGCTGGCTGGATGGGTGAATCTACACAGCCGGGTGTGGAAAAGGCGTTTTAATTACCTGACTTTAAAAGCAGAATTAAGTTTGCAGTTCAAAGCTGCTGATGGTCACCAGCCCTCCACGAGTGCTGACTTTGTAACTCTGCCTTGGTCCCACAGAGACTACAAAGTCCAGGGGATGCTGTAACACATAAATTAAATGTGATGGTTAATTTCCTCAATTCTCTTTACAATACTTGTAAGATGCAACATGTTCGCAACCTCTTGACTTAAAAAAGCAAAATCTTGAAGGAAATTTCCTTTCTTTAGCTGGTTTTAATCTGATTTTCACGCACACGCCTTAAGCTGTCTAGACTGGAATGACAAATGCTGGGTTGCAGCAGAAGTGAATTAGCAACAGCTTTAGGTTAAACAAGTGGCGTTGATTAAATTTAGTCTTTCTGGCCAATTAAAGAAAGGTGTATCTTGAATTATCCAGGAACTTAATTCCACACTAGAGCCATGTGTGTTTCTTAGGTTGTCCTTTGCCCTGTTCACTTCCATCAAAGGTAATTATTAAATAGATAAAAGCAGTCTCTGGGATAAGAATTTGGGGCAGAAAGTTTCACATTCCTCATGTGGAAAACAGAGTAAATGGTACAAGGGACTATAAATGCCAGCAAGAGAGGAAAAAAGTAAAGAAAGAATTATGGCTGAAGAGGTGAGGAAAAATCCTTGACATTGAGGTCTCTGACTCTGGAATGAGCTCTCCAGGGAAGCAGTGGAAATCCTTGGAGGATTTGAAGTCTAATCTAGAAAAAGCAACGCCATATCACAGTGGAGGATCCTGTGCTAGTGGAGGAAGGATTCAGTTGTTCAATTATTTAATATTTGTGTACCAAGGTTTATTATCTGTGGACTCTCTATGGGCGTCCTTAAGATTTTTATGGAAAATGAACGCAAAAGATGGATTTCGGAAAGAGTAGATGGATGTTGAAGCCTATGTGTGAAAAGTATTTTTCATTATTTGCTGCCAGCCGGGTGTGAAACCTGTTAGCAGCTCAGTGCCAGGTGAGAAGACAGGAAATCCATTGATCGAATAGGCTGAAAATCTGGGAAGATTTTTTTCCCTCGGAAAATCTGGAAAGGAAACAAAATGCTCGGGAAAAGGAGTTGCTCCTTTGATATTTTTAATATTGCTCTAGGAAAATCTGAAAAAAATAATACCCTTCCACTTGCTTTGTGTACAAACGATCCATTTTTATCTCTTTTTTAAAGGAACTTTTCTGAAATTCTAAAAAGTCATAAGGAATGAGAGGAGGGGGAAGGCTTTGAGCTGAAGTGCTCCTCAGGCTCCTCGGGCTGCTCTGCAGAGCCTGCGCCTGCTCCTGGGCGCTCTCCCTGGCACAGGGAGCCCCAGCTCCACGGGGAGCCCCAGCTCCATGGGGAGCAGCCCGTGCCCCCCGGCTGCCCGGGGGTGGCTGGGGGGCAGCGCCAGCGGCTCAGGGGAAGGGGCTGGGGTGCTGCTAAGGCAGGGCAGTGCTGGGGCCGCTGCAGGGAATGATCCACGTCCTCCGGGTCAAGTTCTGGCTTCTCAGGAGAGGCTTGGCCTTCTCCCGGTGCTGTTCAAGGATTCCAAAGTGTGGGGAGGCTGTTCTGCCCCCTTTGGTCAGGAATGAGGGGCTGTGGGGCAGCTCCCTGCTCTGCTGGGCGAACGCCGTCCCCTTTCCCCGTTCCCATCCCGGGCTTGCTCTGCGGTTCCCTGCCAGCCCCTGCCAGCTTTGGGATCCGTGCCGCTGCGGCTGCAGCGGGCGCCCAGCGCTCCCTGTCCTGTGCCAGGCGCTCAGCTTGAGCACAGAGCACTGACAGGGCCTTGCGGAACAGGAGTTACTCAGGTGACTCCAGAGGACAAGGGCAGCTCATGCCTCCATTAAAAGTATTTTTAGCCCTGTTCCTCTAGGCTCAGACTTCTTTAATTTTGTGTGTTTTCATCCTCTGAGAGCCTGTGCTGAGGAACTGACGGTGTGGGGCAGCACCTGCCCAGCTCATGGCAGAGGCACAGGCTGCGGATTCCCGAGCAAGGATAACAATTCCTGTTTTGTGGAAGAGAACAGAGGCCGTGGCTGCCTTGGCAATCAGAGCCCAAGCAGCTAGCCAGAAACTCCTGGAACTGGATTTCCTTCTTTTTCTTAAAATCTCTTAAAACTGAATGTTGTATTCTCTTTTCCAAAAAACAGTTTGATTGACAGCAGTTAAACACCCCAGTAGTGCTCTGGACAAGGGCTGCCACGATGGCTATTTACAGACAGAGAGATGTGAAGTGCCTTGTTCACCACTCCACGCTAAACCAGGAGTAAGAAAGGCAGCACCAAGAATCCATGTGGAATCCCTGATTCTTTGTGATTTTCATTCCTGTCCCCTGCCAGCACAGGGGCACTTCACCTTCACTCTGTGCCAGTGGAGATGAGGTTGCAAAGGTGGCAAGTGGAGGAGAGCAAGGCCTCTGATCTAGAAGGGCAGGGGTGCTCAGATGATGACACTTAATGAAATTAAAGCAAAAATTAAATTAAAACCTCGAGAAAAAACTCAATAATGATCAGATTAACTGCAGTATAACCTCCTACAGGAAGCAGCAAAAGGCAGAGCATTTCATCTTTTAAAACAGGACTAAACATAGTTTTGGGTAACATATTACAGCACTGGAATAAATGACTAGAAGCTGGTGCAGCTACTGGGGGCTCAGCCACAGCCCTGCAATTCCTGGGATGTCGTGGGGCTCTGAGGAGGGTATTGAGTCAATGCGTCAGCCAGAGCGCTACCAAAGCAGGGTGCCAGCTCGTATGTGTAAGTCAGCGGTAATTATCTATACATGTCTGTAATTAGTTATATGTGCATGTATATGTGCAGATAAATATTACATCAGGAGAGGCTATGACAGATGTTAAAAAAAAGTCATCCCTTTGCTGAGTCAGCCTCAAACACACTTTGAGCCGTTCTTGTCACTCTGGTGTTGGTAAAATTCAGAACAGGACTTGTGGTGCCTTCCCTGTTCTCTCCAGGCCGCTGGGGGTAGGGCACTGGCCCTGGCGGGGTTTGTGCAGGAGCACAGGGATCAGCCAGGCAGGGCAGGGCGGGAGGGAAGGCGAGCGATGTTCCTCGCTCACTCTGCCCTTCGTGGATCCCCCTGGAAAAGGGGACTCCAGAAAGGTGGAATGGCAGGAAACGGTCCCTCGTGGCGGGGGGGGATCAGTTACGTTCCAGGCCCAGGTATTTCCCCACCATGGATCATTCCTAGAAAGGTCTCGGGAAGCTGCCAGGACCGAGCAGGGCTCGGTCACAGCAGGAGGTACCTGGCAGGAGCACACAGTGTTCTTCAGTTTTTGGTTTCTGTTAGTTCATGATCAGACTCTTCCCAGACCAAGTGGAGAGGTGTGGAAAGCAGATGCTGTCTGCACCATACGTTATCAAATGTTTCCCGAATTCCAGTTCTGCTCCCCCTTCTCAAGGAGATCCTGTGCTGGCACTGGAGAACTGAAATTGCTGACCTTGTCTATCCCCAAAATCAATGCAGCCCAGAAGCCATGGATGGGACAACTGGAGCCCTAAGACTGTGAAAAAGCCAAATACCTCTCTGTCCATGCAAGACATTTGGCTCTGGGGTTGGTTATTATCAAGTATAAATCCAGACATTATTTGGCTACTATTTACAATGGGTTATACGTCCAGTGCTAGCAAAGAAATTTCTATATAGAAACCAAAACTTAAGAAGCATGGGCATACATTACAAGGAATCCTGTCAGACTTACGAACGCTCGATGCAGTCGAGTTCAGTGCTTTCATTCTTTGCCATTTGTGTGTACAGTATTAAAAAAGAATCCTACCTTTTTTTCCTTTTTAAAAATACAGAACTGTAGTCTAGTCACACTCTTACAAGTAAGTGATAACAAAAATAGAAAGCAGATACCCAGGTGGGACTAAAACTCTACTTAAAGCCTGTCTTTTTTTTTTTTTTTCCTTTTTTTTTTTTGTTACTGTTTTTCTCCACAAATATGTTCTCACAGACAATAATTAGCAGACAAACACACTGTTTGCAATTGCACTGTATTGACTTAAAAGGCGGATACAAAATAGTCTAAACCAGGAATGGCACCCAGGGTGGGAGGAGTGTGTGTGTGTGTGTGTGTGTGCGCAGGGGGTGCTGGCACCCCTGGGTCCCACAACGGCAAAGGCCCTGCCCTTCGGGGTTCTCGTGGCTCTCTGCACACTCACACACACACACACAGCGATGGAGGGAGACTGCTGTGACAGGTGGCTTCTTTTGTCTAAATCTTTTCCTATAAAAGAAAAAAAAAAAAAAAACACCGTGAAATTTTGGTTGGTTTAAAGGTTCTGCTCCATGAAGGAAAAACAAAAAAAAAAATCACAAAATCTATTGTTTTTCACCTTTTCAGTCATTTCCTCATGAATAAATATTATCCATTAAAAACCTTTAAAAAGGTGCTGCGATACACAGTGTTAGATTTCCGTTTGCTTCAGTGACTCTGCTCGCCACGGTGACTCCTTCCCTCCGGCCTCTGCAGGTGGTTTTCGCCCCGTCCCACGGCACAAGTCGCTCCCCGTGCAGGTTTTTCCTCCGTGCAGCCTCCTCCTCCCTCTCCTGCTCCCGCCTCAGTCCGTGTCTGAAGGCTCTGCCCCGCTCGGTGCCCGGCGCCAGCTCGCTCCGGCCGGGCACGAGTTGCAGCAAGAAGGGAGCGCGGAGGTGCGGAGGGAGAGGGGCTCTGGCTCCCAGCCTCCTCCTGTGCGGGACGCGCCTTACAAGGCGGAGACCTTGACGATGTTGGTGGTGGCGGAGCTGGGAATGTTCGTGGCGTGGCCGGGGCTGCCCGGGCCGGGTCTGCTCTCGCCCTCGGGGGTCAGCGCCGGCGGCGTGGGGATGCTGATGATGGCTGTGGTGATCTGGGCAGCTTTGCAGTTCGGTCTCAGCCCATCATCTGATTTCATGTTGAGGCTGGAACGACTGGAAAACAAATTTAGTGCTTGGCTTGTTTCTCAGAACGAGGCGGTAGGAAGGATGGGAATGGTTGTGGTTCTTAATGAGGATCTTATTCAGCTGAAACATTCACAAGACTCCACTTACACGTCGTCCCCCGCCCCGCTCCTCCAAGGCACCATTTATGTCTACACGGATTACACCGAGCTTTGGAAACGTTCCCCCTGGTTAGGATACAGCTTCTCACAGGGCAAATTGTTCTCTTTCCACTTCCTTCTTGCATAATTCCAGTTTATTTAGGAGGACATCTAAATACACTGTCCTGTGCACTGCGTCTTTTCAGAGCACAGGTAGTTCTTTCTGAGAAAGATGTTGCCTTTCTTGCATTTCAAATACCTCTTTCACATTCACTGTCCCTTGATCTTTTTTATTTCTCTCTGCAGTAGTTTCAAGGATCTGACAGCTGGGAGCATTCTTACTAGATCTGCATCAATTGCATCCTATAATTAATTACCGAGGGAAAATGATAGGTTGGTTTCAGTGCATCTGCACAGCTACAGGAGTCTGCTATTACCAGCCCAACGTGTTCATTGTCAACACGAGGCCTGTCCTTTCAGGATGTAAAGCTCCCAGCTGGAAAGCTGTTGCTGTTGTTATCTCCGTGACTCACCCGAGCAGCGTTCCTGGTCTCTCAGACAGCCCAGGGACAGAACCCACTCTGCTCCCTGGACGCCTCAGGCACAACCCCAGAGTGGGGCAGCCTCAGGGGCTGGGTGCTTCTCCAGTGGGAACCAGTATACCCAGTTGGTTGCATTCCACGTGAAAAACGACTGAAAAGCTTTTTTTGTCTCTCCATCCTCCCACAGTTTGATAAGCAAGTAAAATAAGTATTGACGTTTAAAATATCACCGGCATCTGATTTAGCACCTGGAACAGTTGACATTCCCCTGAATTACTGCTTCAGGTGCTGGTTTAAAATATTGTCATATTGAAACTGAAATAGCTGGAGACTTGTTTTGTACTTATTCATTCATAATTCATGCTCTGAAATGTCCTTCTGGTACAAAGTAATCGCTCGCTGCCCTAAAGGCAGCTTTGTTTCAGTTTCTACATCGCTTTGATAGGAGTCAGGAGAAGAGGAATGGGATGCTCAAAACCAGCCCTGGTGCACAAAAAACTTAACGGGCTGGGGGGGATTTTGAAAGTAATTTAATATTTGCAGGAATTACATGGTGAATAAATGATTCTTTTTCAGCAATTTATGTATAAAATTAAATTTAAAACATTTCCTATTGAGGGACACTTCACCTGTGTCCTTTATGCTTTTTAGGTCACAGCTACTAAGACACCATTGTGAAATTCCTCTTATTTGTTTCACAGTGATGCTTAGAGTTGCAATTTAGACTTGTGGGCAAGGAAAATGAGAGGAGTGGGTGTCCCAGGGCACCACGCCAGCTCTTCACCAGCTTTGGCTGGCAGACCCTGCTGGCCTGTTGGCTTTGCCCATGCGCCCATTCCCTGGGGAGCCTGTTCCGTGCCCCACCACCCTCTGGGGAAAGAACCTTCCCCTGGCAGCCTCCTTCCGAGTTCTGCTGGAGTCTGGCTTTAATCTGGCTCTTCCCAGCACAGCCGGGAGCCGCTTTCCTCGGGTCATCTCTCAGAGGGAGACAAAGACGCTGCTGGCAGCAGCCCCTGGCCCCCAGCCCTGCCCAGCCCTGCCAGCCCCTGGCCAGAGCCCAGCCCTGCCAGCCCCCGCCTGGAGCCCAGCTGGCCCCTGGGCTCGGCCCTGCCGTACCTGGTGGTGAGGGAGGGCTGCTCGCTGCACTGGATGTGGATGGTGCTGAGCTCCTGCATGCTCCGCAGGCGCGTGGCCGGGACGCTGGAGTTGGGCAGGTGCGTGCTCTTCTTGTTGCGCCGCGAGCAGCAGGACGTGGTCAGCCCATGGTGGCTGGACAGGGAGGGGCTCCGGGACGAGGGGTAGTTCTGCATCGAGCTCTCCATGCAGTTCTGCTCGAAGAGCTGCTCATCGATGAACTCGTGGTTCTGGCGGGGGACAAGCAGAGCTGTCAGTGCCTGGGGACGCCGACGGCCTCGGCCCGACAGAGCTGTGGTGTCAGGGGCCCCTTGGCTGGGCTGGGGGTGTCAGCCCCTGCTCTGTGCGAGATGCTCTCTGCCTCTGTGCCTGCAAAGCGCTGCACTGGGCACGTCTTTAAACAAATGACCCTGCCCTCACTGCAGCTACGGCAAGGTTTTGCTCTCCTGTGGCAGCAGGGAAACCAGAGGAGCTGCTGCAGTGAGAGAAGTGTGAGGCTGTCACTGCTGCCTTCTCACACAGCCTGAGATTGCCAATCTGCTGGATCTGAATCCACTGGCTTTGAATTTCTGTTCATTTTTGATCTGCATTCCAGAATGGCCTCAAAAAGTCTGGAATGCCACATGGTTATGAAACCCAAAAGGAGCTCATGCTCCTTTTCCGTTATGCCTTTTTTTTGGGTGACCAGCTGGCCACAGAACCTAATGCCGGCATTGGCTGTTGGGTTCAAAGCATCCCTGCAGTGCATGAGCTGGGAGGAATAAACACGGCAGTGGAGAGGGGAAGTGTTCCGGGGGAAGGAAACTCAGGAAGCGGAATCTGTAAAGAGCTTTTGTGCTAAGGAACAAGAAATCCTGAAAGAAAGAGCTCATGTGTGGATAGGAACACCCAGGTAGAGTGAACAGACTTCGTCCAGTCCCTGTCGGCATCAGGAAAGATGGGAAACAAAAGCAACCATGCTGAGGGCAGCCATCAGAACTCACCGGAGCGAATAACAACTCTCACAGGGAACAAGAGCACTGGGAAGCCAAAGGGAGCCACGTGCACAAACTCCCCAGGACAAGAGCAGAACGAGAAGTGAACAAACACTGCCCAGACAAGTCACGGAGACCACAGAGAAAACAGATCGAATTGAAAAGGAAATACCTTGATGGTGGAAGTTCGTACAGATAACAGGGGATCATCCACAAGATAGGACAATCCCTACGGGACAACATGCCAACAGAAGATAGAAACACAGTTCATTGTCCATTCCGCCATTCAGAAGTTTAGTCCCAGCACTGCATCTCTCACCTCAGCATTCCAGCTCAAGTTTGAATGGGCAACAGAACCTTCTCTCACCAAACCTCCTCTGATTCCGACCCCTGAACCAGAATCCTTCTGGCAAGTCAGCTTTTGAGTGTTTTGTTCATGGAAACAGAACAAAACCCACTGACAACTTTATTACTTTGATCTTTTGAGAGCCGAAGGCCAAGGAACACAAAGTTTCAGCTGCTGATTCTGAAATCGTGGATCGGGACTGTTTTGCCAGTGGGTCACCAACGGATTGTGGGGTTTGATCAAACTGTGTGGAAGCACAGAAGAAGGATTTGGGTTGAAGCACTGGGTTCAAGGCACTCAGCACTTGGAGAAAATACAGCGTGTGAATGTGCACACTCAATCTGGGAGCTGGAGTGGAGGGGAAAAGCCTCCTTTTGTTGGAGCAGACTCCATCTGCTGTGGGAATATGACAAAGTAATCTCTGTTGTGGCAGCTACGAGTGCTCCAGGGTCACTTTGTCATCTGACACAGCAGATTCGTGAGCCATTCACAGCCATTCAGCCGCAAGTGTGTGCCGGGGCCAACCCAGAGCGCAGCTCAATGAATAAAGGCCTTTGAGAATCCTCTGCCCCGTTTCAGGAAAGGTGAATTGCCCATTGAAACAAGTTTGCAACCACGGTACATTCCTCATTCCATTCCTGCCACTCGCTCACAAAATGACTCTTCAGTGTTTAAAAATGCTTTTGCTACATTTTCTGGTGCGTGGTGTTTTAGCAGACGATGTGAAGTACAGAATCTCTGCACAAACCCATCGAACTGTCTGGCCTGATCATTCCAGCCCAGAATCCAAACCTGCCGTGGGATTTGGTGCTACACCACGGTAATAACTGGCTGAAAAACATGAGGCAAAAACCCGTTGTGCAGGTTCTCCTTCTGAGTTTTAATCAAAATTCAAGTATCGCTGTTATTGCCATTCTTCGCCGAAAAAGAGGAACATTTGGAACATTTTCAGTGCCTGAGACTCATTGCCTGAGGGGGTTTGGGAGCTGGAAGACGTCAGCCTTCGTTAGTGTGGTGGGCTGGCACTGCCAGGGAGCCACGCCCACTAATTAGGGTGACACGCCCACTAATTAGAGAACCACGCCCACTAATTAGGGTGCCACGCCCACTAATTAGATAATCACCCCCACTAATTAGATAGTCACGCCCACTAATTAGGGTGCCACGCCCACTAATTAGATAATCACCCCCACTAATTAGATAGTCACGCCCACTAATTAGGGTGCCACGCCCACTAATTAGGATGCCACGCCCACTAATTAGATAACCACGCCCACTAATTAGGGAGTCACGCCCACTAATTAGGGCGCCACGCCCACTAATTAGGGCGCCACGCCCACTAATGAAGGCACTCTCTGGCCGCGTTACTTTGAGCTTGTGAGTGATGGAGCGAATCCTGCAGCCCCAGCGCTGTTCACCTGCCCCTGCCCTGGCCAGAATTTCTGTGAGCCTTCCCGAGAGCAAGGGCACACCCTGCGGGCAGGGCTGTCAGCTTTGCTTTGCTTTGCTTCAGCCGATTTGTTCAAGTTTTCAAGTGAAAGTGTTTCGGTGAGATACGGGTCACAGCTTTTAGGCAGAAAGTTTTAAACTGAAGAGTCAGGTTGTGAAATATCTGCTGGTAATGTAACACGAATAAAGGCGAGATGAGCCATGTAAAACAAATTCAGTAGTCATTGATACAGGAAGAATCAGATCACTGCCCTTGGCACGGTGACCTCTGGAGCTCGTTGGGCTCGGGTCACTCTAATTAATTAATCAACTTCTTCCAGTGTATCTCTGAGGCCTAGGTGGTGCTGTTCCATCGTAAGCCAAACTATGGAAGTGAAGGTGATTTGTCTGAAGGAAACTCTTGCAACTCAGCAATCAAAAGTACATTTGATGATGGATGCAGATAGAAAAAGGCATGAATATTTCAAGTGTTAACCTCTCTTCATTCTCTCTAGAATGAATCATGCTAGAGATAATGTGTTCCTTTACTGCAGAACCTTTTATATAAACCTGGAAGCAAAACATACGTATCAAATAAATATCTGAGATGTTCCCAGAGACTTCTGCATACTCAGTCAGTAATGAAAAATAAAACTCTCGCCCCCAACACCTTGCAGGATGCAAACAGAAAAGTCATGCTGTACAGACTGCCTGAGCAGCTTGGAGATAAATCCCCTGCCCTTGCAACCAGACAGAGATGAGGAGTGCGTGCGCAACCTTTAGACCCTTGAACAGGGCTCATCCCCTCTGCGCCATCCCCGGGGCTGAGGCTGTGTTTTCGCAGCCCGTGGGCACTGGTGACCAGGCTGTGCTTTGGACTCACCAGCAGCACCTTCCTCTCGAGGCAGCAGAGCTCCCTCAGCGCTGCCCAGCAGCCGTGACGCGTGCGCCGTGGGGCTGAGCACGCGGGAAACGCGCTCGAGTTCTCTTTCGGAAGCGCTGGAGAAATGAAACTTCTCGTTTCTAGGGGCTGCCTAAGCTCAGAGCACCCCGAGAGCTCCTCCTCGGGGAGCCCCGCGGGCACCCGGCGCTGCCTGGGGCAGGGCTGTGCGGTACTTACGGTGGTTTTCTCCAGGCAGTGCAGCAGATGGTGGTGTTGGCTTTCGATTAACGAGGTGCCTTTGGCCATGTGCTGCTCCTCTTCCGTGGATCCCTGAACGGCCACAAAAACAGGAGGGGAACAAAACCCAGAGCAGGTGTAAAACCATGAAAACAAACAGAAGCAGCAGCACCAGCAGGAGCTTCCACAGGGCTAAAGATAACAATTTCAGCCTTGACAGCTCTCAGGTTTTTCTCCTGACTCTTAGGTTTGCTCAATGTTTTTTCTTAATGATTTCTCTTGTCTGCTCAGGTGGGCTCAGCTCTGATTCAAACCCCATGTGTTTCTTGGAATTCTGTAGCTGGGGAGGAAATAAGGGAAGGGCTCTGACTTAGGATGTCCAAGTCAGGAATCAGAAGGAAACGAAAAAAGAGAAGGCAAAGGAAAAACAGAATCTGTGCCGCTGTACTTTTCCAAAATGCACTAAGAATTCTAAGCTTGCCGTGACCTTTGAACGCCAACAGATGTCCCCTGCCCTCGAGTGTGTGCCAGAGGCACAGCAAAGCTGCCTGGCCAGCCCTGGCTCTGCCTGACCTTCGGGGCTGCGCAGCGCTGGGAGCTCGTGTGCCAAAAGCTCCTGAGTCACGCGGGAGCAGGGAACGGCACCGCTCACATTTGGGCCTTTCGGGAGATTCTCTTACTGCTACGTAAGTGTCTGCCGGTGATTTCATGACACCTTGATCTGCTGTGTGTCTTGGAGCGTTTTCAAAGACAATGACGAGCATTAAGGCAGCAGTCAGGCGGTGTAAGACGTTTCCCCGTGCCTCAGAAGTGAGGGGGGCCTGGTGTCTTCTGTAATGCCTAAACCTGAAAGTGAAAAGTGGATGTGCATGGCTTGAATGGCTGCTCAGACACCAAGCAGCGGGATCTGAGCGCTCAGGAGAGGAACTGGGTGGCAGAACATCCTGCCAAGCCATTGCTTGCTGCTCTCGAGGGGATCGCATTCAGCTGTGGTTAAAGCATTGCATTTAAATGCAGCCCTGTGTGCCTCTGCCTCCCTGCGAGTGCCTGCTCTGGGTGCTGCTCCCAGGCTGCTGCTGTGATCCTCCAGTGAAGGAGCAGCTCTGTCTCTGACAGGCGCCAAAGCACAGCTGAAGCGGTACCTTAAGGAAGCTGACTTCTGAACAGACAATTCATGGATTCCTATGGGAATGTATCTGAGGCAGGTGATGGATTTTCTGTTGCTGTTGTTTTGGAGGATGAGCATTCCCAGATGTATTTTTAGAAGTGGGCCAAAAAAAAAAAATCAGTTCCGTTTTTCTTAATAACAATCCTCCTGGTGAGGTAACGCATCCCGCAGGCCCTGTTGGCTCCTGCTGGGATGACTGACTCCACTGGAGTCTGGCTTGGAATATTTCCCATGGAGGTCCTTGCAAGCCCTAAAGCAGAGATGATGCTGCACTAAAACTCTGGGAAAAGAGAGAGGAGCACAGATTGCAAACAGTATCTTTTTATGGGGATTTGCCTGAGAGGAAATCTAAATGGGATCGGAAAGCCAAGACAGAGCTTCCACAGCTCTGGCAGGAGACCCAAGCCAGTTGTGAAGTGTTGGCAGCAGAGCCCAGTCTCTCCTTCTGCCTTCCCACAGGCTGGGCTTGGCCCTGAGGGAAAGGGCTCAAGGGATGGCAGTGACCTGGAGCTACCTGGAGCGTCAGGGAGTGGCACCTGGACCTGCTCTTCCTTTGGGGTTGTTTCAGCCAGCTCGGTGCTTCCAGGAGCAAAGAGCAGGGAACTCCCGAGGCCATCCTGGGGGAAATCGGGCACGAGATCTGCGGGAGCCGCTTCCCTGGGCCAGGCCCAGCACCAGCATCCCAGACCCTTGGCATTTTGGGAGCAGCGCTGAGGAAAGGGAGCCTGCAGGGGTTGCATCAGCGGTGCCTGTGCCACTGCAGGCAGAGGAGATCCGTGTCTTCAGCAGAAGAGTTCAGCTGTAAAGGAAGAGCTGTGGGGGAAGGAGAGGTTTGCTCTTGGAGCAGGGATGGCAGCTTTGCAAGGATGTGATGCCAGTTTCCATTCCCAGATGCTCAGTGAGCTGCTGGAGGGAGGCTGCAGCACCCTGTGGTGCCACTTCTGAAATCCAAAATGCTTCCTTTACCTCTATTATCACTGGGCCCTGCTGAACTGGCTCAGGGGCTGCACTGGCCCTGCCCAGAGAACAGCCCCGGGGCTGATCTGGAGCTTGTGCGAAGGCACCAGACCTGCCAGACCCCTGCTCCCAGGATATGCCCCTCCTGGCACTGCAGCTGAGAGGGACTTGCAGCTGGCTGTACAAGCAGATTAGTGCTAAGAGGATATGTAGGCTGCTGCCACGGCAAGGAGCTCACCACCCCTTGAGCACTTCTGACATAAAGCCCACTAAAAAAATCTCTAAATGAGAAGAAAACAGTCTGAGTGCTTCGTGTCTAGATGGCAAATGCCACAAATCCACGCTTGTGAAGCACGAGTCTGCGTCTTTGCTGGAAGCAGATCTCCTTCCTGCTGCTGTCCTTGGACGAATCCTTTTCTTCGCCTTTTCTTCACTTTGCTGGGAGGCTCCAGGCTGGGGACGTGCTGTTCCCTCGGAGGGTGGTGTCAGGCTGCTCATTCTGGCGCTAATGAAAGGACACTCCGGCTCATGCTCCGGAATCCTGATCCCTCCTGAATTTCCAATTTATTGGTTTGACTGCAGAGCCACAGCCCGGGCACCTTGCGGGGCCACGGCTGGGCTCGGGGACCCCTCCCGGTGGCAGCCAATCTGCTGGGCCAGGGCTGGGGCAGCGCTGCTGAGGGGAGAGAGCAGATCTGCTCGTGGCCGTGGGGCGATGGCAGCTGGAATTGCTGCTGAGGCGGCCCTGGGGCAGTGTGGCCGTGGGCAGCCATTCCTGTGCACTGGGATCCTGGGCAAGGCGTCAGCACAGGGCTTGTAGCTGAGCAGGGAGGCAGTTTGTGCGGATTTGGCTGACAAATACGCACAGGATGGAGATCGCATTTTGGTGCCTGTTGGAGCAGCTACACAAGTCGTGTTCCTTTACGTTTTTACAGCTTAAAAAACTTGGCTGTCTAGGCTGCTGTCATTCACATTTTGTGCTCTGCAGAAGAGTTTGTTGTTCTGCCATGAAATGAAAGGATATAAAATCTTGCCTCGTGGAGTTCAACTGGTCATGTACACCTGAAGGGAAGAACGCTCTGCACTTCTGTAATTAATTGATGCCACTACCTGGGGATGGAGAGACGTGTTGGATCTTGATTCTGGCCCAAACCCTTCTGGGATTCTATGATGTAGAGCTATAAGCCCTCCAGAAAGGAAGTTACACTCAGAAAATCTTGTGAAAGCTTGCTATAGGAGCTCCTATAGGGCTAAATTTAGTTATTAGTGGGTAAAAAAAACCCCTCTGGAACCTCTTTAGAAATGTTTCTGTTTTCATTCCTGTGTCAACAGTAGCTTTGTAGCCAAAATGATCCTTTTCCCACTTATTTTTGGGCAAGTGCCAGAAAATGAACCCATTCAGCCAAATATTCCTCTCAGCCTCGTGTATTTTGGACTTAAGCATTGGTGTGTCAGCTGCTCTTCCCTGAGTGGTCTTGGCAGGGAGTTTTGGTTGACAAGAGAAGCGAGGAGATTCTTGTTGGGATGACAGGCTGCAAGATCGAGTGCAAACTGACGGATCCTGCTAAGCTCTTCTGGCGTTTTTAAACACCAGAAACCCTAAAGCTTAAAAGGGAGTTTAAAATTTTGAGGCAAAGTTTCCCATTTTTCTGGGTAGTGAAACAGCAGAATCCCAGCAGAGCTGACTTCCCAGTCCTGAGCCTTTCCTGCGCAGGGATAAAGCTCTGGGATAGGTGTGACCGGTCTGCCTGGCCTTTACGTGATACAGAAACTCCTGAGCTGCTCAGCAGTGACATATGGTCCAAGGAACAGATTCGCTGAGCGTGGCTGCCGTTTGCAGCGCAGGAGACGACGTTGGATGTGCAGTCAGAAGAACTGAACTTGTTTTAGAAGGGAGAACAGGAACTGCTCTGGGCCCCCCACCTTCCAAACCTGTGCTTGCTGTGCAGTGCTTCTGTAGAACAGCTCGGAAAGCACTGCAGGTGTAAAGGGCCGGATTTGCCTGGCTCGGGCTGCACCGAGCACATCCTACGTGCAAAGCCAGGTGCTGCACGACTTCCCTGCGCCGAGCCCACTGAGCCGGGCTGGGAGTGGGCTCAGGTGCTGGGAGCAGCTTTTACGGGAGCTGAAAGGGTTTTCTCAGCTTCGATTTTACAGTTATTGAGGTTGGAAAAGCCCCCCCAGCTCCCTCAGCTGCTCCTCAGAGAACTCATTCTGCAGCCCTTGCCCAGCTCTGCTGCTCCTCCCTGGGCACGAAGGCAGGGATGTGTCCCAGGGAAAGCCACGCTGAGGATGAGATCCCAGGTGGGGATGCACAGAGGAGCTCTGGGCGGCTCTGGGGCTCGATCAAACATCCGTCATCTCCCTCTTCACTCCCCACATGCACGAAAGGCTGATCTATTTGAAATGAAATCCATGAAATGTGCTAATACCTGCTCTGGTGTTGATCAGGCTTAAGGTAATAGCCTCCTCTCGTGTTTGCTGCTGCTGCTGAGCAATCTGAGCACTTAAAACTTTCCTCCTCCTGAACAGCCAGAGGCCTCGGGAGGCCTTTAAAAATAAACCCACCACCAGTTTCCTGAAACAGGAGCTAGGGAATGTTTTCCTGTCCTGTTGGAGATGATCAGATAGTACATATTAAACTCTTAAACATAAACGGAAGGCAGCGGGTATTTATAGTGTGGGCTGTGTAAATCAGCGCAGCTCCAGCAGCTCCGTCACACCCAGGGATCAGAGGGAGCTGTGAGCCCGCTCCTGCTGGAAAGCCAGATCCTGCTGAGCCCAAGGAGGAGCTCAAGGAGGAGCTCAAGGAAGCTTTTCCCTCCCATCCCGTCGAGCAGCTGGATTCCAGCTGTGCCCGCACACCACACGTGCAGTGTGTGACGGCAGCGTCCCCTGAGCCGGGCTGGGTAGCGATCAGGGCAGCGCGCCCAGGGACGGCAGCGGCAGGGAGGGAGGGAGGGAGGGGAGCACTCACCGTGAGCTCCAGGGCCTCGTTGAGGAGCCCGTTGCGCTTGCTGTGCAGGTACGCGTTGGAGCTGCCCGTCTTGGCCACGCGGATCCGCGCCAGCCGCGCCTTCTGCGGGGACAAAGAGCGGCCTCAGGGCTGGGGACACGGCCCCTGCTGCCAGCACCGAGCACAGCTGGGGGGTCCCTCTGCGCTTGTTGGGAACAGGGGCGCAGGTGGCTCTGTCTGTCTGTCTGTGTCTGTCTGTGTGTCTGGGTGCAGGGGCACAGCATCTGCCCCAGAGCTGTAACAACTCCCCGAGACAGGAGCTGGGGTCTGCAGGCTCCTTTCTGCTCGCCAGAGTTCGTTTTTGGGGTGAGATGTGGAGCACTGGAGCCCTGTCCTGGCCGTGCTGCGGGCACAGGCACTGTGTGTGGTGTCCTGAGCTCGTGTGTGATGGCCAGAGCCCAGGTGGGGTGTCCAGAGCCTGGGTGGGGTGTCCAGAGCTTGTGTGTGATGTCCAGAGCTCAGGTGGGGTGTCCAGAGCTCAGGTGGAGTGTCCAAAGCCCAGGTGAGGTGCCCAGAGCTCAGGTGAGGTGCCCAGAGCTCAGGATCTCTGCTCCGGTGGTGCCTCCATGGTTCACCACCCCCTGCACCCCTCGTTCTCTCTCAGCCCTGGGCTCTCCCTGTCCCCTGCTCTGCCCGTGTGCAGCAGCTCGGGGGCAGTGGCTCCTCGGTGAGCCTGGACCTGTGTCCCTGCGGTGGCAGTGGCACTTCGTTAACTCTGGTCTCTGATAAAATATCCCTGTCCAGAAACACACATCTCCAGGGGGACAAGGCAGGTGACAAGAAGCAGTCCAGAATAAGGCAAACTGAAAAACTAAGACCCTCCCTCTTCCTTTTTGATTATTTTTGATAATTCCTTTTAGCATTTTAGTTTTTCTTTTCAACTGCTGCCTGCTCCTCCGTCAAGTGATTTGCCTTTTTTTCTTTTCTACTGTTAATTTATGACTCAAACACCATTAAAAGTAAATACATGAAATAGCTGCAGCTATTAAAAAATAATTACATTGTGCTCTGGTTTAAAATGCTGCATAATCCCTTAAATAACATAGAGCTCGTGATTTTCCCTTCTAATTAGAGGTGCTAATGGGTAAACTCTGTAGGAAGAGGGAAGGCAGGAGGCAAATATCTGCAGTAGGCCCAGAGAGCGCAGCCATTCCGGGAGCTCTGCTCCTGTCCAGGTGTGAGCAGCCCCAGCCTTCAATACTGGGAATATCTGAAATATTTGTTTCTCGTGAAGACCTTGTGCTCGAGCAGACGATCTCTCAGGCACAGGGTAAAGTTTGCAGCTTTAATTGGGTGACACAGACTATGACCAGTCTGGAAAATAGGTCGTCCTTTGACCCCCGAAATGGGGACGTCTGAAATTGGCTTTATTCTCTACACCTCACCTGGATTTCCGTGTCCCAGTTTAACGCTGAGCCTCCTAATGGGTGTGTGAGGGAGATCTCTGTGCCAGGCCTGAGGCAGGGGCAGGACACAGACTGAGAACACAGCAGCAGGAGGAACTGGATCTTCACTTTCTGAAGGCTTTCCCAAGCGGCTGCGTTGCTCTAGGCCCTGAAAAGGACCGGCCTGAGGCTGACACCTGGGACAAAACCCATAGGGGCTGCTGCTATGGAATGGGAGCTGTGGGAGAGAGCAGGGATAAAGACCAAGGAGTATTTCATTGTCCAGGTCCATGGCTTTGTCCCTCTGTTCCTGATAATTACATTTCCAAGAAATTGTTTCCTCTAAATGAAGTGTGCGCCTTTGTGTGTCCCTCACTGCTCACAGTGATCCTCTCTTTCCTCTAACCAGGAGGGATTGTGGGTGCACAGATGGTTTTCCCAGGGATGCCCTGATGGTCACCCCTGAAGGTTCCCGTTCCTCTCTGTGCTGGATAAAAGATCAGCTCCTTTGCTGGAGGAATTGCCAGTGCCCAGCCCACTGCACCTGTGGCAGGAAAGGTTCATCCTCATCCTCAGTTCAGTCGATTGTTGCAGAGGATTCAGTCTCAGGCTGTTGTAATGAACATTATTCCCTTTGCCTCCGGCCTAGCAGGGGATCAAATATTAATAGCTGTTCTCCATGTGGGCTGGAGATGGTTCTGAGCTCTGCTCCCTTTTCCTTTTGAAACAGGGCCACTCGCTATCTAAATAATTAAGCCCCACAGCTTTTGTAGTTTAGAACAGACGTTGTTATTTTAAAAAGTGTCAGTGGGGCAGGACAGAAGTTAATCCTATTCTCCTCACACAAAGGATTGGCTGGGATCGTCACGGCACCCAGCTCCGGGTCCCCATCGTGATTAAATTTGGTAGATATCTTGATTAACTCAGCTAGAGAAGTTAATTAAAAGTGGTGCCTAAAATTGGTTTGGCCCTCCAGACAGTTTCCTCCATTGGGCTCTAAACAACTCTAAAGCAACAGTTCAGGTTTTTGTGTGAATGTCTGTGCAAACGAGAATTCTTTGGAAAGCGCCTGTGTCAAGTGACACCAGCTCTGCTGTGTTTGGGTGCCTGTCCCGGGGCTGTGTGGGGTGTGGAACTTTGATCAAGCCTGGCGGTAAAGCAGGGCTTAAGATCTCCCAAATTCTGCCAGTTTTTAGCACATGTGGGCGTGTTTTTCTCATCCCTGTCCTGCAGAACTCAGGGCTCCTGCTCTGGGGACAGAAGGTGGGCAGGTGGAGGGCTCTGGCTCTCTGGCCTTCTGCTGCAAACTTCATTTTTTGGGGGGGAAGAGCTGTCTTCTGCGTCTTGTCCCCGAATTGTGACAGACTAAAGGTCACCAGGGCCGGGCCTGAGATCGCTGTTACTGAATATAACCCCTGCCAGGGAGGCTAAAAAAGGAAAAGCAAACGGCACACTGTGTCTGCATGGAGATGGGGAGAGGAGTTGCTAGGAAACCACAGGCTCTCAAAATGCATATGACCTAATCTGGAAGATAATTTATATGATGAAAATAATAATACTAATGACAGCCACTTACGGGTTAGAATGATTAATTTGGTTATCTTGGAGCCCACGTGTTTCTCAGAGCAGGATGGAAGGAGGGCTCAGGAACTTCTGGGCTTTGCTGGTTTTTAAGAAACTGGAGGCTCAGAAAAAGCAGGAAGGGCCCTGGAGACGTGCACAGGTGGAGTGCTGAGGTGGGGAGGGGAGGGTGCAGTGTCCTGGGTGCCTGCACTTCCCAAAGGGACTGGCAGAGCAGAGAGAAGAGCCTGGGCTCCTCTTTTTGCCCTTTGGAGAAGTGCAGGGAGCAGGAGCTGCTGGCTGGGAGAAACGCTTACCAGATGGCAGGCTCAGGAAACAGCTAATTATTATTTATTGATGACTTTCATCCAGTTCTTATGGAGATAGCGCTCACTCCTGATTTACGTGGGGTAATAAACTATTAAGCTACAAGCTGTAGCACAATTCCACAGTCGCCAGACAAGTCCCTGCTTGGGGCACCGGGAGGCTGCTGTGCCGCCTCTGCCCGAGGCTGCGGTGCCCGGCTGGGGCTGGGGTCGTTCCCTGGGCTGGAGCTGGGGTGAGCTGGGGCTGTGGACAGCAAGTGGCCCCCGACGAGGAGCAGTGGTTGTTGTGGCAGCCACGGCCCATGGGGCTGTGGGAATGGGCAGGCACCAGAGCACAGCAGTGGGACAGGATCTAAAAGTAACTTCTTCTTCTCCTTTTAACCTTTTTTTGCCCTAAGAAACAAAGCATGCGCCTTTAGATTTTACTTCCTCTCAAATCTTTACATTAAACAGCTTTTGAGCCAAGTTCAAATATTCTGTCACTTTTGCTCTGGGGGAGATGTTACAGAGCTGCATATGGAAATGAGATAGTGTAGAACTCATTATATTCCTACATAATTCCATAGAGCCACTTACAGTCAGACCTTGATCTTATTTTGGGCCTCTTCATTGCCTTCCAGAGATGAAAGGTTCCCGTGTCCTGCTCTGTGCCTCTCCTTTTAATGCTACCTTACCCTCGGCACCACTAAAGCAACAGAACATCATTTCCAATGAACTTTATCGTTTAATCTTTTCCAGCACTGAGGAACATGAAGTTCAGGTTATTTATAGAACAACGCACAGAATATGGAGTTTAATGGATCTGGGCCTCTCTACCAGTCACAGAGAGCCTGGCTGATTAAACGTGGAATTCTCAGAGGGTCACAACGCGCAAAACTGGCAGGATGGTCAGGAGGCCCCTGGAGCACTGGGCCTGGTCCCCTCCTGTTGTAAACTCCTTTTTGTACGTTCTCATCTTGAGCTCAACAAGTCTGGCCCAGACTCAGTGAAGCTCTTACTCCTACAGGACATTTATTTCAGGAATTCTTCTGTTTAGAAAATTCCTCCTGATTTCCAGCCTGTGTGTATTTGTTGCCAATCTTACTCAGCTGCCATTGTATTGTCATTTTCTTTTCACACGGACCATCCCTTTGCTGGTGTTTGCTGCGTTCTACAGGGAGGAAGAGAACAAACTTCACTTTTTTGTTTGTTTGTTTGTTGTAGAGCTTGGTGATTCTCACTTTATTGCTTTGCTTGACATTTAAGTCGTAAGCTTTCCTGGAGGCCATTTCATACTCTTACCCTCTGAAAATGCCGTTCATTTTTAGTGCCTTTTAGAAGTTTTCTGTGTGTTCATCCACCAGCAAGGGTTACAGTCAGCCCTGGGTCTCTGTAAGGACTGACTGTGTGGACACTTCTCCCTCGACTGAATTATGTTTTACACAGTTGCTGCAGCTTGGCTGAAGCTCAAAGCTTCCTCTCTGCTGAAGTTCCCGCTCTGCCAGCCCAGCTGGCAAAGCCGCCTCTCTTTCCTTCTCTCTTCCTTCTTGAAGTAGTAATAAAAGAAATCCCTACATACACTTTTTTATAGTATTAATGTCATAACAGATTTTTAGAGCTTGGGTCACAAAACTTGTGGTCAAAGAGGTGCCCAGTTGCAGTGGGAATAATCTGCTGTGGTTGGAATTGTTATGGGGTGTAATCAGGGTCTCAGAACTTGTCTAGAAATTTATTATTTAAAATCTCAAGAAAAGACCCTCATGTTTTTCTGTGGCTTTAATGGAGAAGCTGCTGCTCTCCGTGGGTCTAAAATAAGGCTCAGTGTTTCACTGGCAGCCGAGTGTGATGAGCATCTGTCTGCCTGTGATTTATCTGTCTGTCTTTTTTTATCTGTGTTTCCAGAGCTCACTTCTATCTCATCTCTCACACAGCTCGCACCCCTAATTAAAAGCTATAAAGTATTCAGGGGACGGAGGAATTAACAGAATTTGTTCTGGTGTCACATGCCAGCGTCCTGGCCCGGATAGATGAGCACTAATTCATGGTGTGGAGGCTGTGGGTGCTGCAGGGATGGGAGGGCAGGGCCCCAGGAGTGCAGCTCCAGCACCTGGTTCCAGTGAGTGCCCCCTCTGCGGGACAGGCAGGAGGAGGGGCTGATCCAAGCTCCATCCTCCTCTCCCCGCGTGAGTTTCCAGCACCAAGTGAGAAAAGCGTTGCTCGCTGGGAACCAGGATTGCCCAGAACTCCTCACACCGCAACAGAGCTGGGTCACAACTGCCCTTCCCACTGAAGCTGCCCCTGTCTGCTCCTGAGATGTGGTGACAAATCTCTCGCATTAGGGGAAAAATCCATCCCAAATCCCTCCCGTGATCCTGTTTGAGTGAGGACTCCAGACGAGCTCGTGTCTCTCCTCACATCCCTACACTGACAGCCTTGACTGTGAGCTGGGCTGGCAGAGGTGTAGGGAGAATCTGCCTGAGTGCTGTCCTGGGGCTGGGCAATCCCCCTGGTGCTGTCCTGGGGCTGGGCAATCCCCCCGGTGCTGTCCTGGGGCTGGACAATCCCCCCGGTGCTGTCCTGGGGCTGGGCAATCCCCCTGGGTGCTGTCCTGGGGCTGGCCCATCCCCTGGGTGCTGTCCTGGGGCTGGACAATCCCCTGGGTGCTGTCCTGGGGCTGGACAATCCCCTGGGTGCTGTCCTGGGGCTGGCCCATCCCGGCTGTCTCCCAGCCATGGAGCTGTCCTGGCTGCACTGCCCCGGCCCGGGTTTGTGCATTCCCGCACCGCTCGGGCTGCAGTGGCTCCTGCTGCTCCTGGCTCAGCCATGGGATGTGCCGGGAGCCACGGGGAGCTCCTGGGGTTGCTCTTCCCAAACGCCCGCAGGAGCCGCGGAGCGCAGGGGCGGCAGGGCAGCGCTGCCGTGCTGTCCGTCTGTCCGAGCAGCGGCAGCGGCGGCACAGGGACACGCGGAGGAGGCAGCTCCCGCCCGGGGGCTGAGCCCTGCCGTGGGACACAGCGGTGCCCACAGGAAGCGCTGTTGCCATCTACACCCACTTCAGGTGGATTCTCCGTGCCCGTAGATTCCCCATCACCGCTCTGCAGTCGGTGCAGGGCTGGGAGCTCCTTCTGGAGCCTGGGAGCTGCTGGGGGCTCAGTGGTGCCCAGCCCACCCCATCCTGGCTATTTGAGCAGGCTGGTGCAATATTAATTAGATAATTAAGGTGGCAGCAAAGAACCTGATCACGAGCAGCCAATTCCAAAGCAGGACAGGGCTTCCCAACATTTTTTGGCAGAATGGTCTCCCTGACAAGGCGACTTCAGCCTGCGTTTGTGTCGGCATCTGGGCTGGAGTGGGCAGCACGAGCCATTACAAATCGTCCCGGCTGTGCTACAGCAAGGAGCTGTCTGGCCAGGGGCTGCCACACGCCTGGGCTCCCACAGCTGGGACAGGGACACCCTCGTGCTGAGGTGACCCGGGAGAGCCCTGGGGATGGATCCATGGGGTCCCTGTGGTTGTAGGCCACTCTCGGGTCGTGACTGAGCCGTGATGTGAAAGGGCCTCAATGAAAAGAAACGCTGAGCAGCTCCTGCACGTGTGTGGAAGGAACTGCAGCTGGGCATCGGGCCCCTGGTGACTGCAGGCTTTAATGTTTGTGCCTAGGGGCTTGCTTTGGAGGCTGAGCCTGCAAACTGGAGCTCACTGATTTCACCCTCCCTTTCAGAGGAGACAGCTCCTTGTCTTATGCAGTTTGGGACTCAGGGAATTTGGACTCGCTGAACTGATGGAAAATGTTATTTTGCTTTCCTCGGTGATATGAAAGAAAAGAGGCAGGATTCCTGGTTGGCTTATTTGTTTGTTTGGGGTTTTTTTCCCCCTGAACTCTTATTAAGGGATGTGACAAACAGAGAAAGAGGTGCCTAGCCCAGCAAAAATGAAATATCTTTTGAAAAAACAATAAAAAAGCCTTTTCTCCCTTGTCAAAGACTGTTAAATACCAACAACAACAAACATATATTCCACACAGATTCATTCTGGCTGAAAAAACCATGTTCTTTAAATGTCAGCCAGCTCCAGTTTTAACCTTATTGTTTCTCTTTCCCCTTAAGTTCCCAACCCCAACCCCTGCTGGGAACTGAGTCATGTTCTGTTGCTGAGCTCTCCTTTGACAGCTCCAGTCACTTTTTCTGGCCGTTCTTTTCCACGCTCTGAAGTTCACTAACCCACCCCCAAAATTTTGGGAGTCAGCTGAAAAGAGGGAACATTTCAAAGCTGACTCCCCTGCTCTGTAGCAAATCAATTATTATGATGGCCCCGTTATTGACAGGTGTGTGGGCCGTCTTCCTCATGGGTACGGGGATGACACAAATCCAGAATTAAGGCTTTTCCCCAGCACCAGCTCCCCTGTGCCTGCCCTCTGCTGCTGCCTCCCGAGCCTCTGGAAGCGGCGGGGCTGGAACAGCCAGTTCCTAATGCGCCTCTTGAGGAACAACTGGGCCTTTGTGTCCTTCCTCTTCCTCCCTTTCGGCTGGAGCCCCCTTCAAGCATCTCCATAGTTACCTCTTGCTCAGCTGCCTGTGTGCCCCCACCTCCCGAGGAGCTTTCTGGAGTAACCTCCCTCCATCCCCCTCCTCTCACCGCCCTGCACCGGGAGCGCTCCTCTCGCTCGCCCCAGCATCGCTCGGTGCTGCTGCACTGCTCTGCGATCGAACGCTTTAATTCATCCCCCACACAATGCGTCCACCTGCCTGCCTCTCCCAGTTCATGCCCTGCGCTCTCTCATAGTCTGGGACACGGTTTCCAGCTCGATATTAGAGTTTTATGTGGGAGCGGCTCCACAAAACGATTCTGTCCCGGGTAGTCCTTGCCTCGCCTGAATCTGTGTTTGGTTCTCTCCTGGAAGCTCGGAGCCTGGAGGATGGAATGAGGAGTCTGTCTCGAGGCTGTTGCAGTACAGCGCTTGTTCTCAGGGAGTCAAAGGCCACCAGATAATAAACGAAATGAATTGAACACCCTGAGCGGCTGCAGTCGTCAAAAGCGCATTTACTGCGGGCTTGAAACCGAGCACTGTGATTAGCAGGGGTTTGGCTTTGCTGGCAGCTTCCGTGCAGCCCCTGTGAAATGCAGCACCAAGGCCAGCGCCAGTCCCCCGGGATTATCAACCCCTCCGGCATCGCCGCTCATTTAGCAAATCTAACCATTAAACCATATAAATGCACTTCAAACAGGGCTGGGTTTTTCCTTTTTTCCCACAGCATCTGAGCATTTACATTTCCCCTGATGCTGTGTTTTGTGAGAGGCTCCTCTTTGAACCTTTGAACCTCCTCCTTTGAACCTCTCCCCCAAGCTGGGATCGTGCACAGCTCTGCTCAATTTTAGCCCTCGGGGCTCTTCTGCTCCCCCGTGCCACCTGGCCCTGCTCTGGCCCTGCCCCGGGGCTCTGGTGCTGTGCTCGGGGCTGCGTTCGCTCCTTCTGCAGCTCCTGAACCATGAGCTGCTCTCCTGCCCGCGCTGCTGCCAAAGGAGCAGCATCTCAGGAGCTGTCAGCAGCTGCCTCTGCTTTTTCTTGCCAGGGTGGAGAAGTGGGAGGTGTTGTCCTCCGCCCAGCACCAGCTCCCCGGCTCCTGCATCTTTGCTGAGAACGGAATGCAGCGAGAGGGGCTCCTCCAGCATCATCTGAATTACAAAGTTGTTCTATTGTCAAGCCTTTTAAGTGTCACATTCTCTTTTAAATCCGAGGCTGTGACATTCACTAAAGAACAGCATCGTTTCAAAGTCAGGAAGGTCTATTCTTAGCACATCAGTCAAAAAAGGAAAAAAAAAAAGTTGTTGGGGAAGGAAAAAACTACAATTTTACCAAAACGAACCTTGTCACAAATGATCAATTCATCTTCCATTCACACTGACCTGGTCCTTGCTGCATGCCAGAGGACAGAATTTGATGCCACAGCACAGTGAATTAATATTTGCCAGGTCTCCTTGTAATTAATTGTCTCACAGTGCGAGTTTGGCAAAGAATAATTTATCTTTAAAGTGATTAGATCACTGGTAGTTTGGTTTTTGGTGTTTGTTTTGGGTTTTTTTTTTTCTTTTTAAGGAACATTTCTCTTCAGTCATTTGAAGAATGGATGCTGATGAGTAACAGCCACCTCCTGGTATTTTATTCACGTTATTTAAACCCCTCTTCCTGCTAGACCAGAGCCCCCTCAACAGCTGAGAGACGAAGCGAGGACTGAGCACACCAGAGCCACAGGGGCACGGGGGCTGGGCTGTGTTTTCCTGCTTTTTGGAGTGCAGCCCCTGAGAAACCCCACGGTGCTGGAGAGCCCAGCTTTCCTCACCCCTTCGGGTCTGTGAGGGGCAATCCAGCCAGTCTGAGGCTTGGACAGTACTTTTGCCTTTTTTATTTCTCATTGGAAAACCTCAGTCTGAGTTCATATAAAAAAGTTAACGTAGTCTGTGGCGTTACCTTGAAATCTGCCTGTACCTCAGAAAAGCTAAACAGAACTTCCAAAGCATTTCTCCTAATGCACACCCGATAAACTGCTCTTCAATTAAAAGAAAAAAAAAATTAAGTTTCTCGAGTGCTAGAGGAAGACCCTGCCTTGATTCGGAGCTGTCTCCTCTGAATTCTGTCTATCAGGAGCTGCTGCTGGTGGGTTCTCATATTCAAGGGCTGAGAGAGCAAAGAGACTTTTCCGAGCTTCTTGAGAAAGCCATGCAAGTCTCTTTGTAACTTGAATTAGATGGGGGCAGAGTTTTAACTGTTTCTGAAGATGGCACTGAGTTCAGGGTGGGGTGATGCTGGACCGAGGGCGATGGAAGCAGATCCTGAAGGTCCCTTTGTGCATCCTGACCATCTCCGGGGGCACCGCCATTAACGCGCTTCTCGCTCCTTCCTTCTCTTTAGTATTCATGCAGTGCCGATCATGTGAAAATTACTCACACTTCTGACTTGGGGAAAGTTTCTGAACTGAGAAATTCCTCCAATATCAAGGGAATTAGAAATTCAAATGGGGGAAAATTACACGCTGTGTGTGTCAATACAGCAAACCTTTACAAGAGCTGCAATCAATCACGTTGGCATCAAAGGTGGGGGCACTTCTGCCTGTCACCAGGTGGATCACAGGCCACGGAATAAAGGCAAAAGCTGAATCACAGGAAGAAGCATTGGTTTGCTTCCTGGAGAGAGGGGCGGCCTCGTCCTAGACAGAGCTGGAGTCAGCTCTGGAGCCTCTCCGTGACCCAGGCTGTGCACAAACTGTGCCTGGCCCATTCTGGGTGCCTGGGCTGGGCTCTGGAGCAGCTCCTGTCCCTGCTTTGGGGCTGTTTCAGCAGAACAAGAGCTTTCTCCCAAGAGTTCTGGGGATGGGCAATGAACACTGCCCCCATAAACCCTGCCCTGAGCATCCCTGTTCTTCCCAGGCTTTGACCCCTCACCTGTGCCTGTCCCGAGTGAAATCCCAAATCCTCAAACCTGGCTGCAGCCCCACTTTAGGCAACTCACTGCAAATGACTGGAATTCCCTGAATGAATGTCCTGATCCCCACTGGGTCCTGCTGTCCAGCTGCTGTGCAGAGTGCACTTTGATCCCTTCCCATTTATTTCATTCCTGTTGCGCTGTGTGACCGATCAAACAAACAGCTCTCCCTCCAAAACGCCTCCCTTGGTTCACACGTGCTGTGTCAGACCTCAGGCCGGGATTTGTAAAACCCAGCAGTGACTTGCAGAGGCTGCAGCTGCTTCCTGCACAATCCTGCCTCTCCGCTACCCCCCTTTTGTGTTTTGACTGCCAAATTTTGTGGTTTTGTAGGTCTTGTATCTGAGCTCTCTGCTGTCAGCTCCCTGAGGTGCTAGAAGTAGGCACGGCCCAGATGCTTGCCTGAAGCAGAAATAACACATTTTTCTACTACTCTTCTCCATCAGGTCCCCTGAGCCTTGAATTTTTGGCAGACAGCATTCCATAGGGAGAAAAAGAACCCCAGGCCTTTAGTTTGCAGTTGTTGTAAAAACCTGATTCTGGCTGTGGTGTAATGTAGCAGATTGAAACAGAGATAGAGGAAATCTGTTACACTCTCTTAGTGACTCAGTAAGCTTCCCCTGGCAAAAACTGTTCAGACTTCGGAATGCTCAGTAATCCCTTCACATTTCCAGGGGCTTTTGTGTATTCCCGGTGTTCCAGTCACAGCTTGGAGGGGTGTGTGTGCTGATAAGCGCGTGGCGCTGCATGGGTGCTTTTGAAACTACAGAGAGACAGCGAGGAATGAGGCAGCCAGAAGGAAAAGCAGCTCCTGGGGCTGATTTGAGGGTTTATGTGCACACAGACGTACATTGGTTCCAGACAAGCTCGTAGGAAAGGTGAATAATAACAGCCCTGTTGCTTCTGAGGCTGAAAATACAGCAGCACAGGCAGTGCAAGGCGTGAGGACCTCAGGTGATGCGTATTTGACGGGAAAACATTTCTATTTCCAAGGCAGGATGTACAAATTGTCTTGGCCAGACTTTGGGTGGAAATTTTCGTGTTGAAATTTTGTAGGATCACTTGAGTTTATTTTCCTTGCGTTAGGAATGTGATTAGGTAAGTTATTATCTGGGTGTAATTTTATAATTACAAATCCACCAATATAATAGGAACATTTTATACAAGAATCCACCCAGATGTGTGTGAGGTTTCCTACATTAACCTGGTGTGAAATGTGGCTCAGAGTTGGATGCCATTGGAACATTAAAGAACTCGTGGCGGGGTCCTGTAGCTGAAACTTGACAACAACGTTTTTTCAGACCACAAGTCCTGGAGCAAAGCCAAGCAGGAATTTCTGTGGCAAATTTATTTTGGCCTATTTTGGGGTGCATGTTGTGCTTTGAGAGGATTGGCAGCTCCATCCTTCCCCTCGTTCTGGGGCAGGAGATGTAAATCAGTGTCTGTTGCAGGAGTTTGGGTGCTTCCTTGGTGTCACTGGTGTTGTTTGTGCTGGTTTTGGGTGCTCTGGGAGGGTTTTGCCTGTTCCGGGTCCCTTTTCCAGAGCCTGGGGGGATTGGCAGGCCCTGGGCCCGGCGTGGGGCCCGTTTGGGGACAGTTTGGAGGGGATCATCTCAGTGTGCGGGGCCTGAGCTGTGCCTGTGCAGGGCTCTGGAGGTGGAAGGTGCCCCCGGAGCCCCGAGGGGACAGGCGGGGCCAGGGTCACTCACCTTCTGCGCCCTGCGCTTGTCTGCGCGTTGGTTCTGGTGGTAGATGCGGCTGAAGTTGGACACGATGACCGGCACGGGCAGGGCGATGACCAGCACCCCGCTCAGCGAGCAGATGGAGCCGAAGATCTTGCCAGCGATGGTCTTGGGCACCATGTCACCGTAACTGCAGGGCACAAACACAGAGGGAAGCCCCTCCTTCAGACCAGAGCCGTGTCAGTCCCCTGAGCAGCGAGCAGGGTGGGCTCCGAGCCCGTGCTGCTGTCACCCTGGGCGAGCACGGCCACCCCGCCTCGGCTGGGAGCTGAGCCCAGCCAAGGAAAGGAGAGCAGGAGCGCCCAGGCAGCTTCTGGGTGTTCAGATTCACCCCCTCGCCCATTCTGTACCCACCTCTCCACGCAGATGAGCGCCAGCAAACTTAAAACTGCGTCTGCTGGGGAGCAGCTTCATCTGTTTTCGTTCCCTGGTACCCAGGTGCAAATCAGGACTGATTTGCACTTCCAGTGCAAACCCCAGCAGTTTCCTGGCCATCTGCACACTCAGAAATTTGGGGCTTGTTCAAAGTCTGTGCTCAGTAAAAGGTGAATTCTCAGGGATACGAGATCGGCTGAAAAATAATCATACAAAGCCCTGCATTGGGTTGGGGCCCACAATCTTCTGTTGTGATTTGTGTCACACAAAGAGGACGTGGAGCTGCTGCAGCAAGTGCAGAGGAGGCCATGGAGAAGCCCCAAGGGCTGGAGCCTCTCTGCCCTGGAGAAAATCTGAAAACTGAAAATTGAAATCTAGAGAAGGCCCTGGCTGCTATCAGATGGTATTTGGGGTTTCCATGTTATGTTTGAGATGTTCTGGTGCTTGCTGCAGCGGATGTTGAAAAGAGAAATGATTCATCGCAGTTCAGGCTTTATTTTCACCTTTGATGTCGGTCTATGGCCAACAAAGAGCTTTGAGGGGAATAGAATTGGGCTAAGGATAATAATTTACTCATTTCCGAGAGGAAAACCAAATGTTTCAAAACTCCTTTTTTGTCAGCTGAGCTTCTTGTCCCCGTGCAGGAACTTGTTGGTGTGAGGGGCTGAATAAAAGCAGGACTCCTCGCAGGTTCAACGCTTCAGGCATCGCTAGCCGCAGCTTATTTACCCCGAGCAGAGCACTTCTCCTGCCTCCACCCACACCAAACCCCCTCAGCAAACCTCAAATCAATAGATTGCTCTTTGTGTCTATTAACTTTTTAGCTGCTGCTTTATGCAAAGACAATTTCAAAGCTCTTGCCACGTGACAAGTTCTTCTACCTCATTTAACACTGGTCAAAAAAACCCAAAAAACAACAAACCCCTCACTTTTCTCCTGCCGGCCCCTAACACAATAAGGCTGAAAATTAATCACATGCCTCAAACACGATCTCAGCCACCCAGAGCCCAGAGAGAAAGCCCTTCTGTGCATTTGCAGAAAGTACAACAATAAGTGTCTGGCCCAGAGTGTTTTTGCTTCCATGCAGACAAAGTAACCTCATCACTTGAGACTTCAGAGCAGGTGCCTTAAACCACCACGGAAGATCAGTCCTGGAGCAGGAAGGGTTTTGTGGGGACATGGAGAACTTCATTTGCCAAACTCACATGAGAGACACTCCAGTGAGGAGCTCTGCAGGGGCTGGGGCGGCGGCACAGGGACAGCACCGGGATTGGTGACACCGATTCCGGCTCTGCTGCAGCTCTCTGCGGAGGATTCTCTTGGATTCCTCCCTCTGGGAATCTGCTGGCTTGGACACCAGGCACTTGGGAATGCCTCCTCAGGCCTTGCTGGGCTGCCAGTGACGTGGAAATGTCAGAGCTGATGTTTGCGAGTTTCTTGGCTTTGTTCATCAGAGCAAGCCCAGCAGAGCTCCATGTCAATCCCCTTGCCCTCACGGAGAGGCCTCCCTTTGCCTTTGACAGGTCTGAAGCTGCAGGTGCTCTGCTCCTCTGCTGACATGCACAGCTCCTGCAATGTTCATTGCTGCAGAGATATTTCTGTCCTGATGCTGCCACAAGTTTCTAATGGCCCCACGGCGCATTTATATCAGGTGCAGCGCCAAATAAACCCAGCCATTGGATTTCAGTTGGTACTAATTAGGCATTTCAAACCCAAAATTTCTTTTCCCCAGACTGGAACGAGAGAACTCAAGTTTCCCATTAATTTATTTAGTAAAAGGCAACTTGTCATCTAAAAAACTTCTGCAGAAAGTGCATTTTAAGTAATTCATCAATAATCTCATTAGAGCAGCGAGAAGACAGAGGAGTTGGGTAATGATTGACGTTCAGAGGGTCTCAGGGATGTTTGAGCTGCACCAACACAACAGGAGCTGCAAATTCTGTAGGATTTCCTGGGACCTCCAGTAAATCACACTAACTCTCTGTACCTCGGCTCCCCACTTAGGAAATGGCAATCAGTGATTTGCCTTGCGCTTGGTTCGGGGGTGCTGGGCTCCTCAGAGCAGGAGCTGCCCCCAGCTCTGGCTGTCCCCGAACCCTGACAAAGCAGAGCCCTCGCGGGGGTACCTGGGGTGGCACCGCCTGCAGTGGCTGCAGCCTCGCTCAGCTGAGGGGCCAGAGCAGGAGCCTGGAGGGGAGCACATTCCCTGCTTATTGTGCCAGGAATCCACTCGGATGGCAGGGACTGAGCCCTTGCAGTTGCTGAATTCAAGGGAAGGATCATCTGGTGGAGGCTGTCCCTGGCGCAGGCAGGGGGGGGATGAGATGGGATTTGAGGTCGTTCCAGCCTGAAACATTCCAGGGCTCCTTGCTGCGCTCCCTGGCTGTGCCAGCTGAGATGCCCTCACCTGTGGGAGCTGTGCCAGGGGGGCTGCCCTGGCTGCCACACCCTGGCACTGATCCCAGAGCCTCCTCACGGCTGTATCCCTGTCTCCAAACAGCTTTGGTTTGTCGCTCTCTACTCCTGCTGTCCCCTCAATTCCATTTCCTACCACGGGGACTCTGTGAACCCTGAGACTCATTCACTGCACTCACAACATAAAATTCTAGTAAATCCCTAAACAAGCAAACCAGGGGGGAAAAATTTCAGAAAATAACTTTTAAGCGGTCACTCTAGACTGCAAAACACTGCATGCAGAACTTCAACGAATGTTTTTATTATTATTTCTCATGTGACTCGTGTGTTCTTTGGCTGGAAGAAGGGTCATGTGTCAGTGGCCCTCACGAGCAGCTACTAGCCCTGACAACAGAAGGTGCTGCTGGTTTCCTCCCAGTCGGTAGAGAGGAGTCACCAAAGAGCAGCCACTGCTCCTGAGCCCCGCCTGGAGCCGCAGTGGTGTCTGGGCACTGCTCAGGTCCCCAGCTGGAGACAGCAATAAATAAGGTGCTGAGGAGCTCATCAAGCGACTCACACTAAAAATAGCCCCTCGCCATGATCCTGCATCTCGGAGCAGCAGCCACAGCCCTGGAAACACGGAGCTGTAGCACAAGAGCTGAAGAGCTTCTGGTGTGGGGACATCAGGAGGCGGCAGCTCTGAGGTGGCAGTGCCCCAGCTCTGCCGAGGATGCGCTTTCCCAGCAGCGCTTTATGAGCCTGGGTGAGGGGAGGGGCTGCTGGCTCCTACACGAGCAGTAGCATGGAGCTGCTGTCTCCATGGGTTTCTTCAGGCACTGGGAGGGGCTTTGAGCTCTCCATGGAGCCTTCTCTCCTCCAGGTGAGCACTCCCAGCTCTCCCATGGCTCCATGGGACTGGGGATCAGCTTCAGTGGCCTCCCTTGGCTCACTCCAGCAGCTCTGGGGTGCCACAGGAGCCGTGCGGGGCGACACCAGCTTCCTCCTCCCCAGCAAATCTGCCTTGGGGCAGAGCATCAGCTGCTCTTCCCCAGAGCTGACCCCGGAGCAGCTCACCCGGACAGCCCGGGTGTCCCTGGAGGCTCGGGTGAGGTGCCAGGGCCAGCGCAGGAGCGTGGGCACAGCGGCTCATCCATCCCAGCTCAGGGCTGTGCTTTTTGCTGCCACCGCGCTGAAGTGGTCGGGGCACATTGGCTGCCCAGTGGTGCGAAACCGAATTAACGCCCAGGAAAAGCCGAAATATCTCCGGGAGCTGGGAACAGAAACAATGCTCTTCCCCTGATTTAGTATTTCTGCCTCACGCGGGCATTAGCAGCTCTTTGGTGCCGCTTTATCTCTCTAACCTTTTGCCCGGCACAGGAGAGTGGAAAGAAGATTTCGCTCCAGCCTGTAAGCATCCGCTTTTAGGACAATAAGGACAGAGCAGTAACACCATGTACTGTACAATAGACAGTGATTTTGAAAGCCTTTTGCATGAAAGGGCTGGAATAAAGCATGGAATTAGCATGTAGCTTCCCAGGTGCAAGAGATCCTTTGCTGTGCTCCGAGTAATTCACTCGGCGATGTTGTGATTTGCACAAAGGGGAGGAAAATGGCTAAAATTCAGCTGGGAGGTTTCAGTGGCGTTGCCAGACCGTGAATATTGCACGTGACAGCTCCGAGGAGCTCCTGCCCCTCCATTTCGTAGGTGCGAGTCCAAGGTGACGTCGCTAATGTTGCCTGGAGCCCCCAGTGAAATAATGAGCGGGGCACTTGCAATGGTCCAGCAGAAACGGAGGCAAATATTGCTCCTTCCTCTCTGGGTTTTGCTCACGATGAATGAGCAGGGAATTAACGGCCATGGCAAGGGGCTGGGGCACTCGGGAGTTTTGCTGAGGGTTTAATTCCCCGTTCCTCTGCCCGTTTCCCCCACCCTGCTGCAATGAGCCCCAAAAGCCGCAGCTCTGGGGCCCAGCGAGGAGCGGCTCCCCTGCGCTGCTCTGCCATCGGGGCCGGGCGGGGCTGGGCTTGGAAGGGACCTTTTAGAGGCCATTTCTTGCAGCCCCCTGCAGCGAGCAGGGACACTTTCAACTGGATCAAGTTGCTCAGAGCCCTGTCCACTCGACCTTGGGTGTTTCCAGGCACGTCCAGCCGGGTTTTATAGAACCAGAGAACCACTGGCTGGTTTGGGTTGGGGCCCTGGGGGCTCCTGGTGCCTCCTGCACGACTGAGCTGTAAAGAGAGCCACGATGGCTCTGAAGCAGGAGAATCTCAAACAGGCTGTCAAATGACAGCCTTGAACAGTAAATCAGCCGTGGCTGGGGAAGTACAGAGCCTATTTCATGCTAGGATTCTTTTACATTAAATATACTTATTTTCTGCCTTGTTTGGAGCTGGGCAGCTCCCCAGCTGGGTATTCAACTGCGAGATCTGGCATGGTTTCACACTACTGTTTTCTTTTTCCCTGGCACAATTCATTTGGTAATGTTTTCATGGATGCTCTAGAAATTCTGCTGCAATTCCATCCCTCAGCCAAGCTGTGAGGGATGAGGGCTGGAGATGCATATCAGCTCTAGCAGCAGCAGCTTATCTTCAGCACTTGGATTCACTTTGATTTTTAGTAAAGCTGTGGTCAGCAGTTGCTTAGTAGGGATTTTCCAGGTAAAGTTGCCTTTTTGATATTGTTCTGGTTTATAAATTCATGTTTCTTACTGAGTTTTGTGTGATAAAAGGACTGAGATGTATCTGAAATTGTCCTGCTCTGAGGAGATGCAAGTTCTGTTGCCTCCGTACCCGTGAGAATTAGGGAGAGAGGTGGATTATTCCCTGATGAATTTCCCAGGGTAAAACCAGCCCTCACCAAAGCCAAACCAAGGGATAAGGTGAGCTTGGAGTCAGCTGGGGGTTGCTCTTTCCTCAGGCGCTGTGCAGGAAAGGTGACCTGGCTGAGAGCAACTGGTGGCAGGAATGTTCCTCCCCACAGCAGCAGGTGCTGCCCAGGGAAGCAGGAATGTTTGTGAGGACTCAGGGATAAACTAAGTAGGTTATTTAATACGCAAAGGGCGGAGAACACTTAATATATGAACACCCAGGTTCCATTTATTCCTCCTGGCTTGGATCAGCTCCTCAGCCTGTAGGCAGTTAAAACAGATGGTCTGAATTTGGGTAACATTCAGACCCTGAGTTGAGGCTAAAAATGGAATTTCGTTGGCAAGGAAAGTAGGTCAGAAAGCTAAAGCCCCTAGTCCTAAAATGATGAAAGGCTTCTAATCAAGTGCTCCCTACTGCCACTCATTAAACGGAGCAGGGGAACAAATGTTGTCAGGGACCTTTGAGAAAGGGATTCCAACGGGAGCGAGCGGATCCTCCTTCGTGCAGGGAGACCTGTGCCCTGGCAGAGCCCTTGTGCTGGGAGCGGGGTCACCGCGGCTGTTGGTGCCCCGAGCCCTGCGGGCTGCACCGGAGCCCCGCGGGATGGGAAGGGTTTTCTTCATGGGCACACAGACGCTTCATCGTGTGCTCAGTCCCAGCAGTGCTGAGGGGCCTCTCTGCACATCCTCGGGTAATTCCTCTGCCTAATCCCGCTCTCCACGCTGCCTCTGCCATCCCTGACTCAGGTTCTGGGGTTTCAGTGCCTCTGCAGGCCGGGACTTGCACCAGAGCTGAGACTTCGGCAGCGCTCCCTTTGCTCTCCATCCTTCCCAAAGCCGTGCCAGCTGCTGAAGCCTTTCTTTGCTGGAGCTGACAGGAATCATTCAAAGCAAATGGGGAGACTGTCCCAGTTCACCCAGTGGTCCCAGTTAACCCAGTGGCCCCAGTCCAGCTCATCGTTTCAGCTCTTGGTTACCAGCAGGTCGCTGATTCCTGTTCACTGTGAGGACGGTGATTTGCTGATTCAAGCTGCCTTTGGACAGTGCCGAGGTGATTGTTTATTCTCTGTGTTTGGCACAGCCCAGCTGAGGCACTCCCATCCCTCCTCTCCCTTTCCCCTCAAGGTTCTGCTGGAAATTCCCCTCCTCGGAGCGGGCATTGCTGCATCAGCCCTGCCAGCAAACAGGGCAGGGGAGCACCAGAGCTGTCCTGCTCGCTGTCCCTCCGCGCTGGGGATGATCCTCAGCCGTCACTGGGGCAGGGATGAAGGTGGGGACTGAAATCTGGGATGTCCCAGCCCTGCAGAGCTCTGGAATGTCGTGCAGGGCAATTTGCTGCTTGACACAAACAGCATTTTACTGTGTCATACCCATCTCACTGAAGGAAAACAGACGTTGTCTCTTTTTATAGCTCAGGTTTTTCCATGAAACTTGTTGGAGCGTTGGCTACTTTTTAACAGGAGAAAAAAGGGAATTCTAAGCTGTTGATTTAACAGTTATTCAGAGAAAGAATGGAATTTACTTCAGTGTAGAGTCACTAGCAGAAAAGCTGAATTTCGCTTTGGAGAAAATACCTCCAGTCTTAAAAGGCAGTTAAGTGTGGAGGTTATTCCTGATGTTTATAAATTCAGCTTTTCAGAGGAAGCTCTATTCCCTTTAGTTCTTGCAAAGCTGATAGATCTGGCAAAAAGTAATCTCAGGGATTTTTTGCTTCATGTCATCTAAGATTTTGATCCTCAGATCTCAGTTCCAGCGATGTGTCAGAAAAAGCTTTCTAAGGTTTTTTATTTGGGTTTGTTTGTCCGCCTGCTGAATTTACCAGCATTTTCCGTTAGACAGCTCTTGCCTTGACTCCTGCCCAGGGCCCGGGGGTCTCTGTGGCAGCCTCGTGCTCGGAGGGAACCCATTGTGAGCACAACTGAAAAATGCAGAAATGCTCACGAAACGGGGCGGTTCAGCCCCTCAACTCACCATTATCCCTGAAGAAAAAGGTCCCTCGTTTATCGTCACAGTGGGGATTTATTGTCACACATGAGCAAAAAAAGTCTCTTTGGCTCTTTCTTTCTTTGCTGACAAAAGCCCCCCCTGTCCGCGTCATGGGGTTTCTCCCAGTAAGGGTGAGAGGGTGAGATTATTTTCAAGAACTCCTGTTTCCTTGGTAATTGCAGCTTTTCACCCTGAACCTGACAGAAAGTTCTTCTCAGTCAATATTTAATTTAATTTAAATTCTGATGTGGGCACTAAGACTCAAATCCAGTTACAGGAATTGGCCCTCGAGGTGGCGCAGGGCTGGGAGGGGGCGCAGGGGCTGATCTTTGGGGTTGTTTCTCTCTGTTCCCGCAGTTCAGTGAGGGCAGCTCTGGGGTGGCTGCCCCTCCCTTCCCACCCCGACCATCCCGGGATTGCAGGAGCTGCAGCCTGGCAGCCCCGCAGGGGGAATTTCCCCGTGGCACCCAAGGCGATGCTTTCAACCTTCATGTTTTCCACAGCCACCCCGCACCAAGAACATGCTTGAAATGTTAGGGAAAAGTTCTGCGCATCATTGTCCCTCTGATTCGGGCACCTGGCATGTGAGCAACTGCGTGCTTCTCGAGAACGCCCACTTTTTAAAAAGTGTTTGTTTTAATGGAAAATAAAATGTCCCAGATTAAGGCATTATTTATTTCTGGCTGCACACACTAAAGGCCTTTTAAATTACTTCATTCATTATTAATTCAAGAAGACTCCTCATATTACTTGGAGTGAAAACCTTACACAATTACCTGCTCAGAGAATCCATTTTTTTTAACATCTTAACTCTCTGTGAAAGGAGCCTTTTTGGAAAACTCACAGGCTGCAGAGGGCAGGCAGTGCACGGAGCAATTAGACTTTCCACCTCATAGTGGGGCTGCAGGCTCCCTGCCCTGTCTTAAATCCTTAACTGTGGTGTCAGCTTAAAGGAAATGCTGCGTTTTCGCTCTCATTTCATCCTCATCTTTTTCTTTTCTGTCTTTTTAAGCAGCTTGAGTGTCCATGCTGAGCCATGTCACATTCCAAATGATCCACATACTGTGCATTTTAATGAGCTGCTAACACTGATTATACAAAAAGCAATCTCAGAAATATTTACTGAGTCAAAAAAAAAAAAAAAAAAAAAAAAGAAAGCCTATGGGGAACTAATTAGCTTTTTAAGAATTGGCTTTTTGAAAGCCTCAGTCTCTGGAAAAGTTGGACTTGGAAGCAGTTTCAAAGAAGTTGAAGAAGTGAGTGGAAGAAAAGGGAGTGAATTGTAGTGGAATATTTGTAACAGAGTCTTCCACACCCCAGGCTTCTCTGCACTGGTCAGAAGATGCACTGGAAGCTGAATACAGAATAAAGAATGTGGAATGTAGAATATAGAATATACAGAGAGACAGGAAGTGCCATTCTCATGCAGAGAAATGCCACGTAATGCCTGGAGCTTGTGTCAAGTTTCTGCAGCCTTTCTGAGGGGTTGATCAGAGAGGGACAAAATCTTTGTCCCTCTGTCCCTGGCCAGTTCCCTCCACCAGGATTTCTTTCAATAGTGATATTGGAAACTCACTGTATTCCAGGCAAGGGCCAGTGTAAAGAAGATTCTGGTTAGTTCGGGATAGAGCTGATTAAAGTTTCCCTTTCCTGAGATGTAAAATGCAATCCAAGGTCTTCGTATTTCCTGCATATTTACTCCTGTTCCTTCCAAGGGCAAGTGATCCCAATAATGTGATATTTGTCATCGGAAGTGACAGATAAAAGGAATTGAGAATTTACTTGGATCAGGCTGCATTGTAAATAAAAGCCATATTGCAGCAAGGGGAGGGATTGCAGGAGCCTCCAAAAGCTGGCGCTGCAGAGAGCATGGACCAGCCCTGCAGGAACCGTGAGTGCAGCCTGTGCAGGTCTGGAGATGTAAGGGACAAATCCTGTTAATAACGGGCCAAATGTCAGCCCAGAAATTCAAACACGGGCCTGCTCCTCGTGGGCTGACTCTGTGTGTCCAGCGTATTACTGAGATCAGGAAGGTTTGGAAGGAGCTTGCTTTGCTGCCCTTCAGTGAAACTGCAAAGGCTGGAAGGGCGCGCTGGGGGCTGGGGAAGTGGCTCCGGGCTCTGGATCTCTCTCTTGGAGCTCAGGAGCTCCAGCGAGGGGCTGGATGGGAAGAGATTGTGCTCAGACTGTGCCAGGCTTTTCTTTAAGCAAAACAGAGCCGGGGGGAAGTGAAGGCTGCTCATGCTGTGTTTCACTGATTTCATGGAATCCCAGGATGGGTTGGGTTGGGAGAGAACTCAAAGCTCACCCAGAGCCACCCCTGCCATGGCAGGGACACCTCCCCCTGTCCCAGGCTGCTCCCAGCCCTGTCCAGCCTGGCCTTGGGCACTGCCAGGGATCCAGGGGCAGCCACAGCTGCTCTGGGCACCTGGGCCAGGGCCTGCCCACCCTCCGAGGGAACAATTCCTTCCCAAGATCCCATCCATCGCTGCCCTCTGGCACTGGGGAGCCGTTCCCCCCTCGCCCCTCTGAGTGCTCCTGTACAAAGCCCCCTCCCCTTTCTGTGGCTGCCGTGGCTGTGAGCAGCATCACAACGGGGCAGGTTCCATTGGCAAAGCTAACGGAGCTCCCGAGAGGGATCACTGGAGCACTGGTGCAGGCCTAATGCTCTTTGCATCTTTGCACTCCTATTCAGTTTTGCAAGGCTGCCCACAGACGCTCTACAGATCCCAAAACCCGCTCTGCTTGTGGCTCACGTCAGCCAAGGCAGGGTTTGGCTGCAGCAGGGGCACGGACTGAACACGAGACCCCACGAAGAGCTGGGAGGTGGCTCCCAGGACGCGTTCAACTCCGAGATCTCACCCAGGGTGTTCCCTCTGCAATGCAGGAGGCCGGCTCGGCGTGGCCAGGCTTTGCTCTGCCTCGGGTGAGGCGCTGATTGACTCCTCCGGAATGGTCGTGTTTAAATAAATATTGATGCCTCATCTCAGAGCAGTGCAAACCTGGGCTGCACAAGGCTCTTCTGGTTGCAGAGCCATCGTCCCGTCCCTCCCAATCCCATTCTCATCTCTTCCTGGGATGCAGGGAGCTCGTGCGGCTGCTCACTACAGACTTTATTAAAAGCCAGGTGACTTCAGCATTCCTTCCTCATAGCTCCGCTCCTTCTGCTTTCTTTTCAATGAATAAAATTTGAATTTTTGGAAGCTGTGAAATCAATTTTTCCCCCTCATTTAATGTATAGCAGGGTATAAAAATAAATAATAAATCCCTGAGAAATACAGGTGCCCTCTGCAAACCTACTTAGTGCAGGGCAGCAAAGGCTGTCATGGCAGAGAGTGAAAACAAATTGCTGTTCCTTATGCTATCCAGTCTTTCATCTTTTATCTCTTTTATCTTCTTTATTAAAAAAAGGTGAGCTCTAAACACCACACTGCCCAAGGAAGTTTATTCCAATAAGTGTGTGGCAGCCCCCTCAGAGGATCCTTTTTTTCTCACGTGGAAGCCAAGTGCTCTGAACCTGCTCTGACTGATGCCATGATTTATTCTGTTTCCTCTGGGAGCAGCCACCACGAGGGCTCAGCAGCCCCTTCCAGACTGTCCGGGAGGATTTCATCGGGGCCAGCTGCAGCTCTGGTGGGCAGGGATCGTCTCAGGGATCTCAGGGATCCCCAGGGCTGTGTGGCTGTGGCTGCTGCCAGCCCCAAAGCAGCTCCGGGAGCGGGAGAAATGCGCAGCACAAACCAGCCCGACCCTTGTCACCAGCACAGCAGGAGGGGCAGCAGAAACTGCTCTGGCAGGGCTCGATCCTGCTGGGAATGACCCTGCTGGGAATGATCCTCTGGGAATGACCCTCAGGGAATGATCCTCAGGGAATGATCCTGCTGGGATCAATGATCCTCTGGGAATGACCCTGCTGGCAATGCCAGCGTGGAGCCGGCTGCCCTGGGGGTGCCGTGCCAGCACAAGGGGATGGGTTTCCACCGCCCAAGGGCCAGAAGTGCCCCAGGCCAGGCCGGCGAGGGCTCGGAGCGCCCTGGGATGGTGGAGGTGTCCTTGCCCAGGGCAGGGCTGGGGTGGGGTGGCTTTTAGGGTCCCTCCCAGCCCAGGCACTGTGGGGTTTTCTGTGGGGTTGCAGGCTGGAGCAGACCCAGGTCCCCACCTGCTGCTTTCCAGGGCAAGGGTGGGAGGTGAGGAAGGGCAGCGTCCGTGCCTGCCCATGGCAGTGACCAGGAGCTTCACAGTGACCACCTGGAGGTCACAAAGTCCCTGACACCTTCTCTGCCTCACCACGGCTGGCCCTGCTCCCTTGGAGGGCCAGGAGCTCGGGCTCCAGGCTCCACCTTGGTCTGTATTTTAGAACATTTTCTCCATTTGTTCTTCTGAGCAGGTGTTAATAACACACAGATAATTTTTCTGAGTAAGAAATAAAATTCACCTACATGCTGCCAGATCGACGCCTCCAGGGAAGTGTTCTGAGTCTAGAGCTGCGTGAATATTTTATTCTATTTCAGACTTTTTTCAAAGATGGACTAAAGGACCATGTTCACAAATGTCAGTTTCACTTGAAATGTTTTGGATTCTTGTTAGGAAACAAAACAATTCAAACCACAAACTTTTTAAGTGAAAGTAACAAAAGCCAATTGAAAATAGAGGCTGGTTTGTGAATAGTTCAATTTCCTTTGTCTGTATTTGATTAAAACCACCTCAGATTTAACAGGATTTCTCCTTCAAATACAAAGAAAATCAAGAAGAAAAATAGCCCTGCCTGAAAGTTCCTGTTATTTTCTTCTTCACTGGAGTGTTCTGTTCTATCATTCTCAGCAAAAATCAACCGGAGTTGTCGAAGTTTGCCAGTGATTGATAGCGTCACCTTAAATGTTACCAGTCAAAACTTGTTTTCTCCTCTCTCACTCCCCCAGAATTCGGGTGGGCAGTTTGCCAGAGTGTAAAATTCCCTTCTGTGCAGCTTGAGAAGTCAGCAGCGCCGGCCCCGTTCTCAGAGCGAGCCCGCCCCGGGGCCCAGGGGCGAGTGAGTGCCCAGCCCGGGCGTGGGGCCCGGCTCTCCCCGCGGTCTCTGGGCTCACCCCAGCAGCCCCAGCGCCCCTGCTGGGGTCCCAGGGAGCGGAGCAGGGCACGGGGGCCATCCCGGCTCTCGTCTGGGGAGGCTTTGGGAGGAGCTGGAACCCCCGGGCTGCCCCCATTCTGTGGGAAGGTGCACATCCCTGGAGGTGGGGCTGGGCAGGATCTCCGGGAATGTCCCTTGGCGTGTCCATCCCTCAGCCCAGCGCCTGTGCCAGGGTGACCGAGGGTGCCCCTGGGCGCTCCCTGGCATCTCCCCTGCCTCAGCCGAGCTCCAGCACCAGCTCGGGGCTGCTCCCTGCAGGCTCACACCACCAGCTCGGTGCTCCTTTCCTCGGGGAGCGCTCTGAAAGTTCATTTTGAACTTTTGGCTTTACAAATGTGTTTCTCCCAGATGAGAAGGCAGACAGCTTGTGCTGAAAATTAACTTGCTAATAAAAATAATTAGTACACGAAGGGACAATCACCAAAATCAAACCCTGCTTTGTTTCTCTAAGTGTGTTTGAGTATTGCATGAATAGGAGCAGATTATAAGAATAAATCACTTGCGATCTGCATCTCGGGACCGAGCTGGATGATGCTTCTTGTTTTTCCAGATACCTCAGGTCCTTTTCTTTGTATTTTTGCATTTGAGCAGCCAGATCTTTATGCACATTCCTAAGTATTTCAGAAAAAAACAAATCACTCACTTGCCTGGTTCATTTTCTGGTACCGCGACTACACAGTGAAATTACCATTTAGCAGCTTCCACCAGTAAATCTTTTGTCTGGTCCTAAATCCCCTGTCTGGCCCTTCCCGTCACTGCTATACAGTTGGGAAATTCACAGCTTCCCTGTCAGCAGGTTTTATTTTCTAATTCCCTTCCTGTCTTGGAAGATTTTTCATCATTACTTGCACAATCTGAGATTTAAACCATCATCTGTTACTTCATTCCCATGTCTGCTGTGAAGAATTCCCCCTTTCCCCCGTCAGCCTTTATTTTCTCTCAGGTCTCCCAGGAGGAAGGTGAGCATTCCTGAGATGTCCTCTGCTTCCTGTTGCTATTTATGCACCTGGCAAAGCTGAGCCTTTCCCTGTAGAGACGACACTCGGAATGCTGAGTCTGACTCGGTGCCTCCATAAAACACTTGCCTGTGAATTCATTCGCTCGCAATTACTGATTCCCCGTCCTTCCTGCAGGTACAAACCACCACAGATGCCTTTATTGCAATTTATCTCTGGGAGTGATGTGCAGCAGCCTCATTTCCCAAGGTGATTTTGGAATAAACAAGCCAACAAAACCCGAGTAAACCAAAACACAAAACCCCTAAAACAAGCCCAGGAGTCCAGGTCTGCAGCAGACATTTTTCTTTTTGCCTTTCCCAAGGAGAAAGCAGGGATGTCAGGACCCGGAAGCCTGGCAGCTTCAGCACTCGGATCCGTCAGGATTTACATGGGGACGGGCACGGCGGCTCCTGTCCCTCCTCCCTGCAGGTTTGTGGGTGCTGCAGGAGCCCCACAGAGGACACGGGGCACAACCTGTGCCTCCCAGGCTGGCCAGGGAATCAGGGCAGGGAGGGCTGAGTGCCGGGGATTCGTTCCTTTGGATGTTTGGGGGGTTTATTACAGATCTCGAACGTAATCATGGAATTGTTGAAAAAAACCTTTAAGATCATCAAACCCAAGCACCGGCCAGCACCACCCCCGTGTTCAGCACCACGGTGACCCCACCACTGCCCTGGGCAGCTCTGCCAGTGCCTCACAACCCTTTCCATGAAGGAATTTTTCCTGATCTGCAACCTGAACCTGCCCTGGCACAACTTGGGGCCATCTCCTCTTGTCCTGTGGCTTCTTACCTGGGAGAAGAGACCAATGGGAACAAAAGGGAAACAAAACCAGATTTCTCCCTCCTCCTGATTTAGGCAAATCAGTGGCGGAGCTGTAAGCTGCTGGATTCAGTGCACGGATTTCCTCTGACTTTGGCACATTTTGTGCCTTTTGTGTTCCTGGGGCAGTTAAGCCCCTGCAAGTCTAAACCCTTTTTTATCCAGTGCGAGATCAAAAATGCCTTCTAAAAATATCTCACATTTGAACAGCTCTTAGGGAATCACCTTTGCCTCATTTTGAGGGAGACAGGCAAGAGGAACAGGAGACATCCTGCCCTAAACTGTGGAGCTACTGAAGTTCAGGATGGAATCCTAGAATGGTTTGGGTTGGCAATGGCCTTAAAAATCATCCCATGTGGGGAACTTGGACCAAACATGTGAGCAGCTACAGCTGTGTGTTCCTAAATGTTGGATTTGGAGGCCTTTTCCAACCTTTGTGATCCCCTGTGCTTGGTTCTGGCTGCCGCAGGAATCCGGGCAGTGCAACCCGACTGCCACTGCTGCTCTGTTGGGAGGGAAATTTTCTTGCTGTTTTCATTTTTAAAATTAAATCATTTCACTGCTAAAATGAATGGGTGGGTTTAGGTTTTAATGGAACCAGAGTTTTCCCAGTGAAATGAGCCTTGTTCCCATCATTGTGGTTAATAGTTTTATCTCATTTAGTAACTCTGTCCTCTGCAAACACTGGCAAAACTTCCCTGCCCATCAGCGAGTGTGGCAGGTTTGATATTGTGGCAGGAAAATGAGGGTAAAACTCTGGATAACTTCACAGAGCTCACGTACTTCCAGCCTTGCTGGGATTTATGAGCATGAGCTGGAAGGTTTTGTGATTTTAATTTTCTTTATTTAGTATAATCGTCGTGCTTTGAACAGGAAAACAGACTGATCCTTGTCTTTTCTCTGTCCTGTCTAAATCTCATCTGTAATACCAGACCAGGCAAAGTTCCTTGCCTTGCTGGTGGAACAGACTGCTTAAGCACTAAGCCCTGCTAATCCAGTTTATGTTTTCCTACCAGTAACTGTAATATGAAGATATGTGCAGCTTGTGCTTGATGTAAGCACTGAGATCATGACAGTGCTCCCAAATCCTTTTATTTTAAGATTTTTTTAGTTGATAAACTTTACATGTTTGTCCTTCATTTGTCATTTCTAGCAGAGGATTTAGCCCAAAGCAGCTTCTCATTCCTTCCTCTTTCGTTTCGCCTGGAGATTTATTGGCCCAGGAGCCCTGGGGGTGTCACCTGCAGGAGGGCAAAGCCAGAGGCTCTGAGGGATGTGACCTTGGGCAGCTTCAGCAGCTCTTTTCTCCTCCTCTCCCTCATCCAAAAGTGAGAAGTGACCCTTTCCTTTCCTTCCCCTGATCCCCAGAGTTCCCTCCTGCTCTTTATCCGAGGGACTTTGCTCTTTGCACTGGCAGTGTCCAGTCGCTGTTTTCATAATCATTATTTACACTTAGATTAAGCATTCATTTTATTCAGTACATGGCATTAATAATACCGAAATGCCATTTTATACAGAATTTAAGATCGGAATTTCCTATTGGAAATCAATGAGAACATCTTCCCAAAAATTCAGTGACCTGAATGTCCCCTCTTATATAAGGAGTGTCTATATTTATCAGTGCTGATATCAGCTGCTGTGGTTACCTGGCTGCTCATGGCTTGTACAGAATCCTGAGATGTGCTTCGCACACAACCAGCTCCTGTCAGGAGAGGGTGACTTTTAGTCTGCACCAAGATTTAAATGAATTCCTGTTTAGATTTAAGGCAGAAGCCTGGGGATGAAAGGCTGCAGCTCCCAGTAACAGAATTCCTTTGCCAGCCCTGCCCAGGACACTCTGTTCACCAGGAGGGGCCATTTGTCCCCAGTCCCACGGCTCAAGGTGACTGAGCAATTCCCTGTTCGGAGCAGAACTTCATCTGTTACCAGAGCTGGGTCAGGGAGAGAGCCTCGATTCTATTCCCAGTCCTGCTGGAAATGACAGCTCGGTGTATCCTGGACAAATTTAGCGTCAGAGCAAGGATGTCGAGCGATCAATGGCACTGAAAGCAAGGCCCCTCTCTTGGCTCTGCAGTAAATCTGTGCCCATTGCCTGTGATACACAACACTCGCACTCCAGTTGCAGAGGGATTAGGGCTCTGTTTGCTGAGCTTAACGTTTTGTGTTTGTCTCGAGGTTTTTATCCATACATAGGTGTGCATTGGTACATCCAGCTCCTGTATCTGATGTAGTCTGGGGTGGAATCAGTAAAAAATTGCAGGGTAACCTCAATACCTGTAAACATCCTGGTGGGAAAATGTGCAGCACCAGCAGGAATTCAGATTAACGATGTTAAAAAGAATATGTATCTTCTCATCAGTGCTTTGTTCCTCATTTAACACGGAGCTTGCTCATAAGTATTTGCCAAATAAAAAGGGAGAAATAGGTAAAAGCAAATGCTCTGCAATTAAGTTCCTTTGAATTTCCCCAGAATGTTCACCTTAGCTCAATTTAATATCCCCTCAGTCATCCCAAGCCACCTGTTTGGCTGAGGTGCAAACCAAACATGTGTGCAGGGAGGATTTCTCCTGGCAGCCCTGGGGTGACAGCTCCGGGCAGCCGGGGGCGCTTGGGGACCCAGCCCAGAGCTGCCCTCGGCCCCGGAGCTGCTGTGGATGAAGGATCCAGGGCTGAGCGAGGGACTCGGGGAGCAGCTGCTGGAGCCACACAGAGACTGAGCCCATGCCCAGCTCCGAGCTCTGTCACTGCCCTTGCCCGGCTCCCTGAGCTGCCCTTTGGAGCAGCGGAGTCTGTGCTGTGCTCCAGGTGGAGCACAGGCTCTGCTCCCTGCCTGGGAGGGCTCAGAGCCTCAGTCTCGCCTGGCTGAGCTCCACTGAAGGGCAGGGCTGAGGGATGTTAGCCCAAGCTCCAGGCTCTGGGAGACTTTATTTCTTTTTCGTGTGTGTGCCAGTGTAATGTTCTCTGCCTTTGGGCCTGCTGGTGTTTCAGCATTAGGTGTGCCTTAACAAAGATCAGTTTTTATGGAAGTAAAATGTCAACAAAATTCATTCCTTGGAGGCTGCTTTGATGTTTCACTTCTCCAGTTCACACCAGGGGCAGGAGAAGCTTGGGGAGTTCTTTAATATTCATAAGGTGTTGGTTCACTGCTGTTTCAGATGTAGATTCCTGTAAGGTCCTCTGGGCAAGTAAATGGACTGGTTTGACTTCCAGTGGTTTTTCACACATAACAAACTCTGTAGATAAGTAAGGGCTGGCCTTCAGCTGGGCAATTTTCGAAGTGCATTTATATTCATGAGTTATCTGGCAGCCACTATTTCACAGCCACAGGATGGTGCTCAGACTTACAAAAGGAGGGGACGTGTCTGGAGCAGTGCTCAGGATTTTGGCCTTGGTGTTGTTGTCAGTCATATTCCTGAGCAGGGCCTGCTGAGGATGCTTTGTTGTTTGGTGGGTGGTGCTGCCTGAGCACGCTGGGGCTCACTCTGCTGCAGTTTTATCCCCATGGCTTCCCAGCACTCTGGCCATGCAGTGTGCAGGGCAGGAGGGCAGGGCAATCCCCAGAACCTTCCTGAGCTGTAAAATCTGCTCTTTCAGCTGCTCTGCTGCAGATTTGTTCTATGGGAGGGAATCTTCGAATTCCGAAATTGCAAGAAAAGAAGAAGTACCCAAGCCCTGGTGTTTTAAGTGCTTATGCTGTAGCTGTTGTTTTAAAGAATTTGATTGTTCTGCAAACCCATCTGTGAAGGGTTGTGTGCTCTAACGAGACATTTCTGAGGTGCAGAAGTAGAAGGAATCACAGCCCTAGCCAGGGATTTCGCAGAGTAACACACACACGTCCCCAGGCTGAACACTTTCCATAATGCTATTTTGGAATCTTTGACTGGCTTGAAAAGAACTTGATGCTTGTGTCATTTTATGTAAATCGGGCTCCGTCTGTCACTGCCTATTGTACGCAAAGGGGCTGGAAAATGCTTTTTTAGAAGCGCGCGAGGCTATTTCTGCTGAAATAACCGCCGTACGCACGTCCATGACACAATATTTTTTTCCATAATTGTAGCACAATTACCCACGGAGAGAAATCAGAGGATGATTCTTACAGCTGTCCTAAAGATGTCATAGAAAAGCTGAAGCCTTGCTCAGCTCTGCAGAATTAGAGAATTGACTTGGGACAGGCGTGTCAGCTCAGGCCGGTGACCCGGTGAAGGTGGCTCTGCTCCCAGGGAGCAGGGACAGGATGAGAGGAAGGCCTGGATGTGGCACTCAGTGCTCTGGGCTGCTGACAACTTGGTCAGAGTTTGGGCTCTATGGTGTTGGAGGTCATTCGCTACCTTCATGAGTCTGTGATTCTGTGGTTCACAGGAAAATGTTTCTCCTGTCTAGAAGGGCACAGTGCTGGGAGGTGTTCTGGGTGTTAGCGACGGTGATTTCACACAGACCATGGCTCTGCCTCCCTCAGCAGCGTTGGGTTCTCCCCCAGTCCTAGGCCTGTCCATCACCACACACATCGGGCTGAAAAGGCACGAGTGCTACCAGAGGTAATTACAGCCCTTCAATCTCTCTGTGCAAGTCTAAATGTCCCGGTAAAGTCAGAATGACAGGCTTGGAGCTGGGACCCTCTGGGCTGTGCTTGGCTGTGAACCAGAGACTTAAAGTCCTGGCACAGGAGCCATTTTCCTACTTCATTGTGGTTTTCACATTGTTATTAATAAAACATAGCACTGTCTATGTCTTGATGCAGAGAGACCTTAGTCTCAGTACAAGCCCTCCCATTTATTATTTATACAAGCATTTAACAGCTCTGACATACTTCGACAGGAGCACCAGGCAGCTGTTTGCAAACCAGAATTAGTAACAAAAATATGAGGTACTTCAAAAGGGCTTTTTGATGTGCATGTGATTGCATGGGAATCACCCCTGGGCCACGGGAGGAGTGATGGAGATCGTGTTGTTTCGGAGATGTTCAACAGTTTTACCTCTTGCCTTCATCTCCAAGTTGGTGGAGCCACTCAAGTCGGGGTATGTCACGTACGTGTGTGTGTATATGTGTGTGTGTATACGGCTGCTAATTTAATTGATACGTGCAGCAGGGGTTGGGGAAGAAGAGAAGAGATTCATTGCGCTGCCTTATCAGAGTCTCAGGCGAGCTGATTGCCTTTCCCTGCCTGCTCTCACTTCCTGATGGATGCATGGATGCTCCTGTGAATGTGGAGGATTCTGCCTCCTTCCACGGAGGATTACCCAGGCTGCTGCTGCAGGTTCAGAGAGGTTTAACAGCGGCTTTCCAAAGCCAGGGAATAACCAGTGCAGTGGCAAAGACTCTTCTGAGAAATTTCCCTGAGCAAAGCTGTGGGTGAACCAGAAAATCTGCCTGGGGAAGGTCACGGCTCCCAGGAATTTGGTTTAAAAGCAGCGAGGGAGGCAAAGAGCTGCAGGCAGTCAGACCCATGGAGATCCTCACTCACACCTCTATACCCTTGAAAACAACGACAAATCTCGTGTAGTGAGTGCAAACAACCAGCAGCACCCCAAGTCCCAAGAATAAAGGGAGGAAGCTCTATCAAGCATTTAAAGAAAAAGACGTTGATCCTGCACTACTGAAGTGGAGGGAATTTTACGGTTGACTTTGAGGGAAGCAAAAACAAGCCTTTGAACTGGATTACTTCTTATTTTCACAGCACTGTGGAAAATATCTCCAGCTCGTATGAAAACAAGTCAGAATTATCTCCACTCCCAGGGCCCTGAAGCTCGGAGAGTGAGAGCCTTTGGAAAATCAAGCAGGAAATGGGTGACAGAGTTGGGAACCAGACCTAAATCTCTCCACCTTCATCCTGGTGAAAGGGCTTTGTAGACACTAAGGTGACTTTTTCTTGCATTCTCCAAACGTGAGATTCACACGATGAATCTGAACCTCCTTTTCCAACTTTTTCTGGTGGTGTAGGTTAAACTCTTGGAAGTAGGTTACAAAGGACTCGAGTGCTGAAGAACAAATATTCCTCTGGTGACTTCTTGGTGGCCTAGTTCTGGGGCAGCAAAGTCAGAGGAGACAGAACATTTCCAGTCACACTAAACAAATGCTGGAGGCACTTTCAGGAGAGGTCCAGGGAGAAATGCAAAGCAGAGAGGAAAGATGCCATTGGTGCTTTAGGAGCTGCAGGTTCTGAGCTGTTTTACAGCTCCCTGGGGGAGAGCAGCCGAGGGCTCGGATCGTTCTGGGGCTGGAGATCAGCACATTGCACTTGAACCATCCTCAAGGGCCCCTTCTCCACCCCCTTCTGCTCTGAAACATGGAATTGCTGCTCACCGTGGGTTAGTCCAGCCCTTTAAATTCATTATGTATTTGGATGAATATTTGATTAGAAATTGTATTTAATTCTCAACTGAATGAAAAGGCAAAAACCCCTTCAGCTGTTAAGTGCTGTCTCTGGTCACCAGAAACAGATTTCAAGAGTTTTAAAGGTGCAAAGGCTGTCTGCCCTTGGAATGCCCTTTCTCGGGTGACTCACAACCACAGAAGGCTGCTTTGTACAGGGAGGGAGAAAGGATGCATGGCCTTGTGTTTAAAGGTTTTATGGGACATGAAATAATTTTGCTGGTTAAAAGCTAAACTTTATAGTGTTTCTATTTTTAATTAAATATTAATTGCAGAAAGATGGCTGTGGAATTGACTGTTCAGATCATTTAATCCATATAGATGACCTTTACGTTGAATTTATTCTCTCATGCTTACACTGCCCTTCAACCCCATCTGGGGACTGACCTCATCTGCCAGGCTCTTCCACTCTTAATTAGAAAGATGCCGAGCTTACGCTCCTCTCTAATGTTTATTAATGTTCCTTTGCTGAGGATCCTGGAGGAGCTGGTGATTACTGCCATAAACTTTCCCTGGCAGTTCTTTATGTACAAACAGCCAAGTTAATCCTACGCAGCTTTCGAGAGTCGGGTGCGCTTCAAAGGGGCCAGGAAAGGGGGAGCAGTTTCTCCTGAAGCTGGAAAGCAAACCCACCCCCTATGCTCCTTTAGTGGAACGTAACATAAGCATTACTTGAAAACTCCTTTATTCCCCCCCCCCAACCATCTGAATTCATTGCTTTTGATGCTGATAAGCAGCTTTGTGCAGCATGAAATTTCCTACCATGATTCTGAGTTGCCTGAGAATTCAGGTACAAAAATGAACCACTGGGCAGCAAGAAAATGTGTGTTCATGTGCTAAAGCCCTGAAAGGATTAGGTCAATTTGCAAAGCTCTGTTTGCTGCTCTGAGATGTGGTTCTACTTCACCTGTCAATGCACAACGAGCACTAACGTGGTTAAAGACTAAAATGTTAATTAAAATGGAAAGTTAAGGAGGGGAAATACAAGTGTAAACCAGTCTGTTCTATTTGCTTGTCTGTGGGACACCTGAGAGCAGAGACTGGCACAAAAGGGGAGCGTTAATCTGTGCTTTAAATTACTTGAGTTGCTTTGGCACACCAGGCTCGTGGTTTCTACTGCTCTGCTGCTGATGTTCATTGCATTATGAGGCCTTTGGTGAAAACAAAGATAAAACCAAAAACATCCCCCCAAGCCCCCAGAGAGCTGCTTCAGAGGACCGAGAGGCTGTGCCGGGAGCCCAGAAACGCTCTGGCTGCTGGAACGTGCGGGATGGGCTCGAGGACAGGGCTCTTGCCTCAGAGCTTGGTTGGGATTGAAGGGCCCCTGCCCAGGACCGAGGATTGGGCTGCTGGGGATGTTGCCAGGAGATCCTTTGCCACACCACTGTGGCACCAATCACTCCTGTGCCCAGGAATCGTGGTGCTTCTGATGCTGCTGTGTGTGATGTCATTGCACAGAGCAGAGGAGAGAATGCAAAACAAGAGAAAAACTTCAAAACTATTAAACTTTCAAATTATTCCCTCAAAATCTGCTTTTGCCCTCTGGGGTGACAGAAATCACCTTCCGTGCTGTTTAGGATAACTGAGGCCTATCAGGATGCTGCTTCAGTTTGGGGATTTGACACATGGATCAAGTCCCTTAAGCCTGCTCCTGAGGATTTGGAGATTTTTGTAAAGCTCAAATGCACAAAGCAGCCTCTGAGCTGTGGCTGCAGGATGGATCAATGGAACTGCATTTAACTTCTCAAGCAAAATCTGCCATGTTCCTTCTCTTGCATCCTCTCCTGGAGTTTCTATTTAATATTTAATAATACTGTTACCGTGCTCACTGTTGTTTTCAAACAACAGCTCCCTTAAAGCAGGCAAAAAATCCCTAAGAAGAAAGAGCAGTGAGCTCTTTAAGCACATTTCCCAGACCTCTCCCTATCTCTGCTCTCCAGTTATGGCAAGTCTATTATAATTCAAATCTTGACATAAAATAGCCTGAGTTCTTCAGCTGCAAAGTTGGAAACTTCTCTGCTAATAAGCACAGAAGGGCTGTGGCAGCAGCTGTTTCAAAGGCACCCACCAGTTCCCCACCAGGTCCCCACCAGTTCCCCAGTGTCCCAGATTTCCAGCTCTGGTAACGTTTGGCCCTGCATTTCTGGTGCTCGTGGAGTACCTGGCTTTGCGAGGTCAGGGCCCTGTGTGGGGTCAGGGCCTCTGTGGGGTCAGGGCCCTGTGTGGGGTCAGAGCCCAGCCATGGGGACAGAGCCCTGTGTGGGGTCAGAGCTCTGTATGGGGTCAGGGCCTGTGTGGGGTCAGAGCCCAGCCATGGGGACAGGGCCCTGTGTGGGGTCAGAGCTCTGTATGGGTTCAGGGCCTGTGTGGGGTCAGAGCCTGTGTGGGGTCAGGGCCTGTGTGGGGTCAGAGCCCTGTGTGGGGTCAGGGCCTGTGTGGGGTCAGGGCCTGTGTGGGGACACACAGCACATCAGGGACGTGTGGCGTGCGAGTGGCTCTGGCTGCTGGACCCTGCCCTTTGTGCTCCCCAGGTAACTGGAAATCTTCACTTTCCTACGTGCAGGCCTTAACCAGCTCCACACAATTATATTGATGACTTTATGAATGGATAGGAAAAGTAAATTTGATTATTTCTCAGCCATGCGTTGCTGTCTATAATTGCACAGATTTGGACTTTAATTAGTCAGATTGCTTCCTCGGCACAGAGCTGGACAAGACGAGAACATTGACATGAAAAGCTGAATGTCCTCTCCTTATCAAACCCAAACCCAAACACCTCTGGGTCCTTGTATTCGTCTCCTGAAAGGTTGTAATTAGGTCCTGAGTCTGAACATTGCCATTAGGTCACTCTTAATTTGTGTGCTTGTGTTCTGCATTCACTCTGTTCTTGCACCTAGAGGGTTTTTGGTGTATTGTTGTGCAAGCTGGTTTTGTACAGCGGGAAAAGAGATGCTGGCAGTGAAACTTGACTGAAATCCATACGTGCAATTTGCACCTTTACTCAGCTCCTACACCTGTAATGATTTTCACAGACAGATGAATTTTGAACACAGGTGCTTCAGGAACAGATACTCCAGACCAAGGCGTGCGTTACACAAATCGAATTTTAAAATTAAATTTCCGATGCCTAGAGAAAAAGATTGCAGGGAGCTAAAAAAAGCCCTGAATCTGATGGTGAATATGAATATACCAGCAAGTCACACTTCAGTAAGCTCCAGAGCCTGAGAACCAGTCCCTGGAAGAAATGCTCTGCTTTGACCTCTGTCTGCAGGGCTGACGCTCTGCCTGCACATGGCAGCCCCTCAAGTCCTCATGCTCTTCCTTGGACTTCCTGGCTGGACAATTTTCCTTCTGCAAAGCAATGCTGGGCTGCTCGACTGAGTATTTCCAACCACCTAAATCTTGGGGCAATTATTTTAATAAATATGAATTGTGGGACTCCTGCCTAGATATGTAATAGAAATCCTATCTGTAATACAGATGGAAAGCAGTGCAGCTGCACTGTGTTAATTAAGTGTACACCAAACATATGGCAATACACCTCCAGACCAACAGGCACAGAGCTCTCTTGGATGCAATCAGCTCTTGTGCATGCATAAAGAATCAGCCAGGAACTCCAAACATGCACAAGTCATAACCTCTGACTGATGGAACTGCTGGTGCTAAACTCCTGCACTTCATGGCAGAAGTGGTTTTCTAGTCCTTGAAATGCTGCTGAGGTTGGGGTGTTCCAAAGAAAGAAAAATACCCTATTTTCTTCCATTTCTGATCTTCTTTGGTGCACAGTTCCTACATTAGAGCTTTGCCTCTGAGGAACCAGAGGAGTGGCTCAGGGAAAGAAATAGAGCCCCAGAGGAACGAACTTCCATTACCCTGCAGTTTGTGCAGTTATTTATACAAGTTTAAAATAGATGAAAAATTGCGGTACACTATTACTGCCTGATACAGCCTGACTCCCATTCTTGGTGGGAATTTGCACCAAGATGCACAAGGTGCACAACAAAATTTGGACCCAATCAGTAAATGATGTAGAAAATAACAGCAGCAGAGCCCATAATATTCCATCATTGGCTGTCATTTGTGCTAGAGCTGTGCTGAGTGCCCAGGGACCCGAGAGATGGACAATGAGCACAATCTCAGGGGATGAGAAGCTGCCTCTGCCCATGAGACAAATCCCCCCTGGCTCTGATGACACCTGGGCTTCACTCACACAAAGCTACAAATGCTGCCTCGAGCAAAACACAACAGCAGAGACAAGAGGAGAAGCAAGCAGCACCTCTAGGGCTGCTGGAACCTGTTTCCCACAAAGGTGTTCTCCTGATTCCCGAGGAAATCCTGCCAGGCTGTTCCTGAGCAGGAACTCAAAAGCTCAAAGCAATTCACAAGGTTCAAGGCTTCAGATGAATGCGGTTTTTTGCTTCACATGGCTTGAAGAGTGGGGGAACTCCACTCTTGATTGTAAGTTGGTGGGGAGTTGTTATTTATTGTTTGAACCCGTGTTTCCAGCAGCTCTCGCTGGAGCTGGCTGTGGATTTTGGCTCCAAAAAGAGTGGCTTTGATGGCAGCGAAGTTTATGTGAGTGCAGGCAGTGTGAACACTGCTCCCTTGGAGATACCCAGCGAGATTCAGATCAGCTCGGTGAGATGCAAACAGGTTCAGCCCTGCCTTGTTTTCCCCCAGTAGAGATGGATATCAGCGCTTAGGGCAGACACTTAACACTGGCTTTTCTTATTCCCAGCCTGATGCAGCAGCCTATAATTAGTTTTCACACCTTGGCTATGTTTAACTCCCCTCTGTCTCATCTGTTAATCTGCTAACAAGCAGTAAATGTGTTTTAGAGTAGGCTCCAAATGGGAGGCCAAGACCTCATAGTTCACCTTCGGAGGGAGCTGCTCAGAGGGCACAATCCTTAGATAATTTTCAAATATCTTGTATTCATGTAGTTTTTACAGCCTGGACAAAAATGAGATTGTATATCTTAATATTAATGCAGAAAGTTGTAAATGGACTAAAAGCTAATAGCATAAAATAATCTTTAATTTCCTTTTGGTGCCGGGAAATGATTTAATGTAAGTAAAGGCACCAGTCTGACAGCCTAGCAGCACCTTTCCTGAGTTGTGCAAACCAAGGAATTTCTATTCTACCAATTTTGTGGCAGTTCAGGGTTGATGTTCCTGGGATTGTGTGCAGTGAGTTTGTTTTTATATCACATTGCCTGGGTCTGGTCAGACCAGCCACCGGCAGCGTATTTATCTCACTCATAAATTTTGACTTCCTAGGTCAGCTCTCCTCTGTCTGGACATAAATGAAGAACAGCTCTTTTCCAATTCCTTTCCCCCATACATTTGTGCTCGCTGTTACAGCAGTCACTGCCTCTGTGTTGCTGTGTCTGGAATATCAAATTTGGAGCTGATGTGAAGCCAGCGAGAGCAGGGGGTGACCCCTGTCATGTTCTCATCCCCTCACTGCCAGTGCCAGGCTCACACGGGCGTGCGCTGCTCATCCCCATGAGGAGCCGTTCCCGTGCGTCAGCCCGGCTTTTAGTCATTTGTTCGTTTATTTATCTGTCCATCATTCCCTCCAGTTGTTTGCATAAGAATGGAGATTAAAACTTCTGCAATAATGGCTGGAGCTGAAATTGGATTCTGAGCCTGCCGGGCCCTGGGATGATTGGAGTTGTCAGAGGCTGTTGCAGAGAGCTCCCCTCGTTAGGGTGATGATGCCCTGCCCCGGCTCCCAGCCCCGCTGCCCCCGCAGATTAAGGGAAGATTGTGCTTTCATTTTCATATTCTGCAGCTCCCATTCGCCCAAGTAAATCAATTGAAGCCGCCTGGGCCATTTGTCCTAAGTCTCTTTTCCAAAGAGTTGCCACTGATTATCGACCTTTTTTATTTTCCATTGTTAATCCTCCTCCTTCCTTCAGTGGTCTGTTCATTTACTAATTCCAGCTGTCGTGTGCGTAGATGGCGAGAGATGGAAATCTAATCTCAATGCGGTTTTCATTCTCTGTCTAATGTACTTAGAGAGATTCACAGGATTGAAGCTTTTTTTAGGGGGTTGATAGCGAAGCAGATGCCCAAATGACCACTGCTACCTGGCCTGGGGAAGTGGATCCAGACATCCATGGATTTGGCTCGGCTTTATTCAAATGCAGGCTGGTTTTTATAGTTATAAATTGCACTCTTATCCTTCCTAATAATTTCCCTGAGACAGAAGCAGGCTGTTAAGAGGTTTGGAGCCTTTCCCAACCAACGAGCTTCTTTAAATAAGAGATGGGCTGAGCCAGAGTCGGAGCTCCCATGGAGCAGAGCAGGACCCTGTGCCTTAAATTACACCAGCGGAAGTTTAGATGGGATATTAAGGAAAATCTCCTCCCAGAAGGGGTTGTCAAGCACTGGAACAGTCTGCTCTGGGCAGTGCTGGAGTCACCAGCCCTGGAAGTGTTCAAAAAACGTGGTGACCATGGTGGTGGTAATTGGATTTGGTGACCTTAAAGGTCTTTCCAACCTAAACGATTCCATGATTCTCTGGCTCCCCAGAGCGGGATCCAAAGCTGGAGAGATGCAGCATCTCCTGAGCCACTGCTGGGCAGAGCTGGAGAAGCCGCACAGGCAGGTCCCCGAGCAGAGGCTTGGAGAGGTGGGGAGGATTGACGAGTTGAACGTCACAGGCGTGTTCCCGAATGAATCTGTTGTGATAGGTATTAGTCATAAGTACACGCTGCAGGGAGATTTGCATTTTATTCTCTTTATCCTACTTCAATCCCAAGCAGCCCCTTCTGCCCACCCCAGTTTGGCATATTTAAGGGGATTTGCTGCACTTTTCAGCAATTAAAGGTCCCGGAGAGCAGTGAGCTCCTTTGAAGGGAATGATGTGTGCGCACACTCGGGCCTGGTTGTGCACAGCTCCTTGTGCCCGAGCACTCACAGAATCACGGCCTCGTGAAGGCTGGAAAAGCCCTCGAAGATCGTGAAACCCAACCATGAACCCAGCACTGCCATGTCCACCACTAAGCCCGGCCCCAAGTGCCACATCCACCACGGCGCTGGGTGATTCCTCAGGAGTCAGACTGGCCACTGCTTTGAGCTCATTCCCACTGGGAATCCACACTTTGGTTTTGTGCATTCCCTCTGCTCCCCTCTGGATGATTTTGGGGGTTCTCAGCTCTCTAAGCCCTCAGCCCCACTACAGCCCTTCAGAGCTGCTTGTACATCTCAAACACAGCAGGATTTCCACACTGAGAGTCTGAATTTGTCTGGTCTCTGTCATATGCTGGTCTCATTGTGTTTTATGACCTTTAATTAATTAAGCTTCATAAAATTCTAATCATGCCAGAATTATTAATCCTGTTTTAAATTAAGCGGCCAAAGAGAGGTGAAATGTCCTACCAGGCTGTGGGTACCTGATTTGAACCCTGACGTCCTGCTGCCTCCAGCCTCCATAACCCAGCAGGAAAATTCACTTCCCACAGGACTTCAGGTGAAGCCTTTGGCTCTGAAGTTCCTGTGCTGAATTCCTCCTGTTGCACATGGATGCAATTCCTCTGACCCCAAGCAAACCATGTCTTATCCAGGACCCACAGCTCTTGCCTGGAAACAGTTTCTGTAAAAGCAGAAGCGAGAATTCCCTCTCCTCTTGGCTGCGGTGCCAAAAACTTTCACACAACTCCTTAATTCCTTTCACACAAATGCAGAAGGCAGTCCTATTTTATCAATCTTAGCCTGGGATTTCTTGGCATTAACTGGCTTGTAATTTTCTTTGGAAGGAAAGTTTGTAAGTGGTTATTTAAAGCTCTGCTGCACCTCCCTTGCGAGGTGAACCAAATCTCTGTCCTTCCAGGAGGGAAGCAGTGCTGATGAGAATGCATGTCCTGGCTACATTTCACTGAGTCTGCAGCCAGGCAGGAGGGGGGCCTTACTTGGGGACATTGAGAGCCCTGTATTTCTGTGGGGGTGTGTGTGTGTTCTCCTAATCTTCTAATCTTCGTGATCGTTGCAATTTGATTCTGCCGTGAAGGGCACACACAGAGGTAGCAGTACCCATGACCACAGGGGTGGTTGTAGAAAAGCTGTTTCTCAGCCAGAGAGGTGGATTGCATAAAATTAATCTCACACAGCACAGAATCACTGAATGCTTTGTGTTGGAAGAGACCTTAAAGCTCCTCTGGTTCCAATCCCCTGCCTGGGCAGGGATGCCACTCACCAGATCACATTGCTCAGGGCCTGATTCAACCTGGCCTTGAACATTTTATTTTAATTAAAGAAACAAACAAACCCCAAAAATACAAACACAGACTTCCAAGGGAAAGCATGCACTTTGTGCATTCTTGCATGCACAGTGTTAAACGTTGGCATAAGAAATGCATTTTGCTTGGTGTCGGAGGAAAGCTGACATCTTAGTAAAATGTTATTTTCAAGGAAGAGTTTCCCAAGTACTGGAGATCCCTGTGTGACCCGAGCTGATCTCACTTTGCAGAGACTCCCTTTGGTGAGACACTGAGAGCGGTGCTGCTGCTTGTGCGGGCCAGCCCTGCAGGGCGCGGGGGCTGAGCTTGGTACCTGCGCTCCTGCGTTTCCTTTGATGCTCTCATTGCATCTTGGGTGACCTCGGGCAAACCCACATCTTCCCTGTACCAAGGGGCAGAGCAGAAGGGGCTTGGCTGTGCTCTTTCCCTGTCCTTTAGCTCCCGTCCCGGGCCCTTCCCGTGGCAGCCGTAAGGGGCTGTGGGTGTCCCAGAGAAGCGAAAGGAGCCCTGCCTTGCTCCCGCGCCACAGCCATGGCTGCAGGATAACGCCCTGTGCGCTCGGTGCTGTGCTTTAGGCCCATGCTCATTAGCATCCACAGGAGTCTGTGGAATTAATCACCGTGCCAGCACTCCCATGCAGCTGCCTCAGAGCTCTTTGCAGACATTAGTCACATCAGTCCCTGGCTGAGGTGAGAAAATGCTGGCTCTTATCAGCGTCAGAGGCTGAGATCAGAGAGCTGGGCTTGGAGAGGGTGCAGGAAACGTTCCCATGCCCTGAGCAAGGCTTGGGCTCAAGTCTCTGCTTTCCGCTCCTTGCCAGGGCATCCCAAGGCCGGGATTGGTCCTCACCAGCTCATTCTGGGCTGGGGGACTGTGAGAGCTCCCAGCTCCTTCCCTGCCGTGCCTGGCAAGCTCCACAAAGTGCTGACACGACAGACAATGACACGGGAGCCGGATGTTGCTGCTTCATGCAGGGATTTACGGAGAGATGTGAAATCTTTTGGGTTCTCTCCAGCTCCCTCCTTCCTCCAGTCATTGTCTGTGCAAGGAGAGCCCCCAGTGCCTGGCAGCGCCCAAAGCTCAGGGAGAAGCACCTCCACAGCTCTGCCGTACACGGAGCTTTCCTTGCGTGTTGGTTTCTCCCTCTGGTTCTCCACATCCCACCCCGAGCCACAGCCCCAGCAGCAGAGCAGGTACTTGAGAGCAGAGCAGATTAAACATTTCATTATTTATTTCCCTGTGGTGATCTCTGTACACTCCAGTCAGGAGATTTGATTACATTTACATCAGCCTGTTAATAATTCACCGCATTATCCAGGCTCTTAAATCCAGATGCATAAGGTGTTAGCAGTAAAAATACTCTTCATCTGTATTTATTTCTGGACATGTTCTAAACATTTTTATTTTTCTTACTGCTTTGGGCTTACTCAGGAGCCTTGTCACTGTCTCCCATGCATCCGCAGTATAAGGAGCTAGAACTGGGGATGTTTTCCATGGCATTTGAAAATGAAGTTTGCATTTATTGCCTGTTTAGAAGGTGCCTCTGCTGCGGCAGGGGGTGGAATGAGATGAGCTTTAGGGTCCCTTCCAACCCAGACTATTGTGTAATTCAACACGTAAGCCTGTATATAATCCCATAGACACAAACACATGTATATGTGTATTGCTTAGGCATCTTTAGACACCCACAAATTCAGATTTTGTTCCGTCAAAAAGCTGCACAGAGTGGAAACGGGAGGCTCTGAGTTAAATGATGTCACTGATTTTGGATCACAGTGAACACTGGGACTCACAAAATAGGAAATTTTGGAGAAGATCTAGCGAGATCATACTGGATAACCTCAAATTTGATTTGAAAGAGGAAGATTAACATCCTGATCACAAGGAATAATTGTTACAATATTTCACATCGCACTGAAGCTCTTTGCTGAAATCCTCTGTTTGACACTAGTGAATATTCTGCTATTTTATCATTTGCTGACTTGCATAGGAAATGGAGAAAATCTGTCAGGGATGAAAAGTAACAGCGCTTTTCATTTTACATGAAAAAAAAAAAACCAGCAGACGTTTCTCAGGCTACCTGGGCTCTGCTGCAATGAGGTTTCCTGGTGTCTTTGGAGCCCAGTGGAGAAGGAGCTGTCCCAGGTTCTTACCCAGCACGCCGCAGAAACATCACTGCTTTCCCCCCGAACGTTCTAACCTTCCCTGTGATTGAGATTTATCTGGTGCTTGATAAAAAATGCCCCAAATTCCACAGCAAAAGAGGAAAAGTGTGTTAAAGTGAAGGAAGTTGCTGACAAAGTGGGTCATTAATAACGCTGCAAGGCCTTTGTGCAGAGGTGCTTGGGATAAATTGTCACTCACAAGTTTGTAATTTCCTGAGTTTTGTCCTTTTAATGCACATTCTGAACCTGGGTGGTTTTGTTTGTGAAACATTCAGTTGGGTTTAATTGCCTGCTTTTCTTTTATAAATCTGATCTGATAATGGAAGATTTAGAGGCAAATTCATTTTGTTGCAATAGATTTTTCTCTATCTTTTCCCATTGTATTGTGGATCGAACGGGAGCAGGATTGAACTGAAGTCACAGCGAGGGTGTCGGGAGCTGAGAAGGGAATGTTCTGCTCGGATCCTGGCAGGGCCAAGCTCCTGCAAAGACACAGCCGCCCCTGCACTCTCGCACTCCATCTCTCACTGTTACAGCTGCCACAGCTAAAGAGGAGCCAGTCCCACCCAGGCAGGTTCTGTTTGCGGACCCTGCTCCCTCCCAGAACGATTTCGCGCTGTTCTCTCACACGTGCACCGGCTTCCTATCAAATTCCTGTGAAATACAAAATACTCTCCCGTTGGCCACAGGTGCCCCTGCGAGTGTCAGCAGTGGCACCGTTTGGAACCTGCGGTGCCCAGGGTCCCCTGGGGCCCTGATCTCTCGTGGCACCATCGCTGCCCCCAGCAGCACAGACCCAGAGCTGGCAGCTGACAACCCTGCAAAAACCATGTCCAAGTTTAGCTCCCTTGACAGAATTGATTAAAATCAGCCTTTCTTTCTCAGCCATGATAACAGGCTTTTTTTTTTTCTTTTCAAATTGTCTTGATAAGGACACGGTGAGTTTGTAATGAAAGGGTTTTTGGGAAAATAAATGAGGCTGCTAATCCTTTCCTTTTTCCTTCAGCACACGTGCTCCCACATCAATGCATAAGTAACTATTAATTGAACACCTGTTTTCTTTGAACCATTATTTTACTTTTCTCCTCATTTTAATCCCCCTTGGATAGTAATTCCCATTTCTGGGAGCTGTGAGGCCTCAGAGAACTCTGATGCTCCAGAGTGCGCTCAGAATGCTCGAGTTTCTGGTTGCTGTCCTTCCCCACCTCATCTCTCCCTGTCTGCTTGTGGCTGTTTCTGCACGAGCTTCAGCAGCACCTAAACCTTGCAGCAGCGTGTTCGTGCTATTTGCACGGCTGTGACTCTCATTATCTCGAGGCTATTTTCCTCCAAGTAGGTTTGGTAGCAAGTGCTCAGTCCTGCTGCAGGAAATGGCTCCCTTAATACCTGGAGAGTGTCTCCAAAATCGTTCTGACATCAGATGTCTTTCAATTACAACTCTTAATCTTTATAATAACAGTTCATTTTCTTAATTAGAAAATGATAACCACAGTGCTCTAATGAGAACGGCAGTTTTCTGAAATAGTTCAGTGTTTGAGATCCTGGAGAAAGGCAAGGAGGCTTCACCTGCCCAGGCTGCGCCAGCTGCAGTGACCTGCCTGGCTTTGCTCCCCTTGTGCCCTTCCCCACGGAACCCGTGACGCCAAGGGGATGAACAGGAAGGAACCACGGCCTGGAGCTGGGCTGTGTGGAAGCTCGAGAGCTGCTCCCATCCTCAGAGTGCTGAGGCTTCCCTGGCCAGGCAGCACCTGAGCTCCAACCCCAGGATTGGGCTAAAGCTGGAAGTTTTCCTGTCCCAGAGCCCCAGATGCTCCAGCCAGGTGTAGAAAAAGGGGAAGTGGCTGATGTGGGGCTCTGTGCTTCCCTTTCCTGAGTGAGGCTCCTGGAGCCAGTGCAGGAATTTTGGCTTTGTCCCGTGGTGTGGCAGGACCTGGAGGAGCCCTGAGGTTTTGTGTGAAGCGAGAGGATGAGAAGGGCCAGGAGTTTCCACGTCTGCTCTTCATGGAGGGCACGGGAGCCCTGAACAACCTCAGCCAGCCCCTCCTGCCCTCTCTGCCAAGGCAAAAGGAACGGCCAAGTCCCCGCTCCTTCCATTCCCACAGCTGGTGATTTCCTGCTCAGCTCTTTCCCAAGATGTGATCTTATAAATCCCACCCTCTGCTTTTTCAAATAAATCCCATTTTTACCTCTAAGGAAAGCCATTTGAAACGCACTTAGCAACTGTCAGAGTCTATTTTTAGCTTCTATCAGGGTGTAATGTACAAAATGTAATCATTTCATGCTTGAAGCTTTTCCCTTCTTCCCAGAGACGTGAAATTGCTGCCATTGAATGAGAGTGGGAGAAGCTGCGGCTGCCCCATCCCTGGCAGTGCCCAAGGCCAGTTTGGACGGGGCTTGGAGCAGCCTGGGACGGTGGAAGGTGGCCCTGCCATGGCAGGGGCTGGAGCTGGATGAGTTTTAAGGTCCCTTCAACCCAAACCATTCTGAGATTCCATGATTCAGTGATACTGGAAAGAGGAGAAATCTCCTGAGGTCACACAGTGCTGTCCTGGAGCTCAGGGTGAGGGTTGTGTGCCCTGCATTTCCTGACTCTTTGCTCATTGCAGTTGGGAATGGCAGAAGTGATGGGGCTCCCGTTGCTCCCTTCCAGAGATTGAGTGACCTCCTGTTCCAGATCAGAAATAGATTTTAAATAATTCATTGAATAAAGTCTAGGATTTTTGTAAATGTCTGTCTGATTCTCCTTGCTCTTTATTATTCCTGGCTTTCCTACCAACCCGTAGAGCACAGAGCCTCATCCCTCTTGTCATCACATCCACACTGCCTCCTTCCACTCACAGATCATTCCATTGCTCTGAACATCAGTTGAATTTGTCCTTTTTTCCCTTGAACGAGGGAATTATTTTGCCTAATAATACAGCTTTGATTTCCCTACTGGAGTGTGCTTTGCTGTGATGTGAGAGAGGACACGGCCATTAACTTCCTCGGCGCGGCACCGCCTCCCATCAGAAGGCAGCGTGTTAAAGCAAATTGCGGGGTCCTGTAAACACCCAGAATCAGCTCTGCTCTCGTTTGGATCCGTGCAGTCACGCTGAGCACAATTCAGCCTGTGGAGCTTAAAGACGTGCACGTCTAATCCTGGGCATTTGCGGGAATCAAAACCTGCCCGGGGCTGCAGGGCTCGCAGCCTCATTGGGCGGGGACATGCAGGGCAGCAAACAAGGCCGAGTTCTGGCACTGCATGGGAGCAAAACACAGGGAGTTTGCTATTTTTCCTTCATTCCAAGCGCTCTTGCTCGCTCCTCGTAACCCAAAGGGATGGATTTGTTTGTGCTGTTTAGCTTCGGGCTGGAACAGAACAGAATTTACATTGCCTTGCAAAGACACATTCCTATCTTATTTGATGGTCTAAAATTAAATCAGGAGGAATGTTATTTAATCAGGGAGAAAGGAAAGAAAGAAGGAATAAACAGGCTTCTGATAAATTCCTGATTCTCACTGTATCAGGGGAGGTCCCCTGGGCAGTTGCTTGGAGAGCATCAGGCTCTTGTTCCCTCCCTGCATGGCACAGGTTTGAACACCTGAGACAGCTCCACACCGGCTCCCTGTGTGCACTCCTGCCTCAGGGAGATGCACAACTAGAAGTCTGTCTTTGGTTTTTTAAAGCTGGTTCAAACTTGAAGTGATTTATTTCATCACAGCTCCCCTGACTGTCTCACTTGTGGGGAAGTGAGGTCAGGTTTATTCCAGGCTAAGCAGGAGTAAAGTGTGCCTCCCTTCATCGCCGAAACCTTGTGTGAGCTCCAATTTTCTCCCCTGGATGAGCAGTCGCGCTGGGGTGCTGTGGTGAATTTGCAGGCCATCAGTCATTCCCTTTTCCCTTTATTGTAGAGATTTAGCCCAAAGAGGGGCATGCTTGATAAACACTGGAGTCCTGGTGCTGGTACAGCCAGGATGTTTCTTGTTCTGTGGCTTCAATAGACTTGGCTTTTCTTTTGACAATTACATTTCTTTTGTCACATAACGCCAGCAGTTTTGTGTGGATTATCGCATTCCTGGTGGGTGTGTGTGCACAGGGCAAGGAGAAGCTGGAGTCAAAGCCAGAGCCCTTTAAGTACCAAACAAAAACAGAAACACAGAAGTAGAATTGCACTGGAGCTTGTTTAAGCCTCCCTGAAATTTCCACTGTGCAAGTGTTTGAATGTTGTAGTTACGGTGGCACATCTCATTTTCCTTTATTCCCTGGTGGATGTTTCCCTGAGAATTTGGTACAGATGCTAAACAATAAAGCCTGTTGCAAATTGCTTTCCAACTGCTAGGTAATTACAGCAGATTTTATGCTAAATGTAAAGAATGTACTGCTATTTTTTAATAAAGGGAACATCTTTTCTTATCTGGTGCTCTAGCACAGCCTCATTTGTCTCACTTTCCAGCCGAAGGGGAGCTTCCAGTGGTTCACACGCAGCCGGAGCTGCTGGCATGGCTGCCTTGCCACGCTCTTCCCCAGAACCTGCCTGCTCCAATGATCAGCTGCAAGTTCAGACCCCGTGTGTACTCAGTAAGTAACTCTAAATATTTAATACAGCTACACGGAGGCCAGGCAGCGTCTTTCTATCTGTACTTGTTACCAAACCCAACAGAATATTTGGTTCCAGCAGGCTCCAAGGATTAGCTCCGTGTTTTGTCACATTTGTCAGCGTTTACTAACGACCAGTGACATTCTCATCTCTCGTATCCCAGGCTGAGTAAACATGAAGCTCCCCATCCCTTCTTGGATGTCTCTGTCTCTGCCTCTGCACACAACTGAGCATCCTGAGCCGCAGGAGGAGCGTCCCTGATCGCTCTGCACGGCAAAGCAGATGTGTGGGGTGGGTGGGATTCGTTCTGTGGGGAGGCACCACGGTCAGGGTGGGGTTTGGGGGAGCCTGCTCCTCTGAACGTTAGCGCAGTGAGCGCTCAGGGCTGCGTGGTGCTGTCCAGCGCTGGAGCTGCTGCAGCCACGGCGAGCGCGGTGCTCCTGCCCTGCCCCAACACCCAGGAATCTGCATTCCCAAGATGCACAGGAATCAAGAGATCCTAATGCAAGGGTGTTCCTGTGCAGTTGCTTTGATATCTGGTGGCAGTGGGGAAAGGCTCTGCGATGTTTCCTGAGTTGCCCAGCAGTGCCTGATGGTGTCTTTAGCCACCTGCTGCAAGTGCCTGTGCCGTGGCTCCCCGTGAAGGAGCGGGATGGTGTTTGGGGTTTGTGTAAAGCTGTTCCTAGAAGGAGCTGTGTGCTGGTGGAGCACACAGCAGCCCTTGGTGCCAGAATCTGCAATAAAACCCGTGCACGGGGGAAAATTGCTCTCAGGTCCTTGTGGATATTGTAGTGAGGTTTAAAATGAATCTCTGCTGTTGCTGTTTATGACCTTCTTTATCTATTTCCCATTAACTTTTATTTGGCTGATTGATGGGAAGGCAGGAACAAAGAGGTGCAGACCCCGCAGCGTGATTAGCACAGAGCTTTCAAGCTCCTGTTCATCTGCTGCTCACACAGAGCAACACCAAATCACTCCTGGGGAGGGAAGCTCTCCCAGGAGGTCCCTGTTTCTCTGGGCTGAGCTTCCATAGCCTGGGAATGCCACCGGCATCCACTGAGGCCACAAGTGGCTCTGGGAGGCGGCCAGAGCCCGAGCTGCTCCCGTGCCTGGTGCTGGCAGAGGCAGCAGCTGAGATGAGGCACAACCAGGAGCGATGGGAAAAGATGCCGTGAGGTTGAGCGAGACAGGGGAGAGAGCCCTGCCCTCCCACCAGGTGCCTTCACACCCAAAGCAAATCCCACGTGGCTCAGGAGACAACAGAAACCCCATCCAGACCCGTTCTGACTTCCAGTAGCGCTGCTGAGCGGTTGAAATGTGCAATTTAACATATGGCTAATAAACTACTAATTAAAACAAATAGGAAACAGTCAACTAATCAAATCTCCTTGTTGCCATATGGCAAAATTCCCTGGCAGGCTGCGAGAGAGGAGTCACCCAGTCCGGGTATCAACAGGGACCCAGTGACTCAGCAGGGGATTAGGGTGAAGCAGGGTATTTGGGATGATTATTCATTCGTTGCCAAGCACAGAAATCTCCTTTTCTCTCTTCCTTTGGTTGCTGTGAGGCCTTTTTCCCTTCTCTCCTGTTTTCTTTCGTGTCACTGCAGGGTGGGGCTGGCAGGTGCCCAGTCCCAGCTCCCAGCACCCACTGGGCAGTGGGAGGAGAAGAGTGAGGGCAGCAGATAAAGCCTTTTCCACCCTGCAGTGGCGGCTGAGATGTTCTCCTTGGCTGCAGCACCTTTCCAGGTGCTTCCACCTGCACCAGCCTGCCGAGGGGAGAGTTTGAGGTAACTTTTGTAAACGCTTGTGCAGAGGTTGTGAACTGCCCATCCCTGGCAGAGCCCGAGGCCAGGCTGGACAGGGCTTGGGGCAGCCTGGGGCAGCGGAAGGTGCCTCTGGATGGAATTTCCGGTCCTTCCCAAGCCAAACCGTTCTGGGATGCCATGAAACAGCTGTGAGCAGGCCCTGGGGACGCAAGGGGATGCTCAGGGCTGTTCCCTTGCGGGGTCACAGAGCAGAGGGCGTTACCAGCGAGAGCCTGACAGCGCCTCACCACTGAGGACTCGCCTGCTCTGTGTTCTGGTTGAGAAATGCTGTGTGCTAATGCTGGTGGCAGCACAGCAGCTGGGGGGAAGATCATTTAGAAGCAGGAAAAAGGCCTTGGAATGATTCAGCAGGAATTAGCTCTGCTCCACACACAGTCTCGATACCACACATGGCTGAGGGAGGGAGACAGCAGCTGGAGAGCTGAGGGGTGGTTCAGCCTCTGCCCCACCACATCTGCGGCATTTCTGTGGCAATCGGACAGCAGGGCCGGTTATTGCGGTGACATTGTTCGAATGCCATTGTCTTTTCAGTGTAAAGAACAGAATTCAATGACTCTGGGGAAGCAGAGGGGCAGGCACTGATCGCTGCTCTCTGTGAGCAGGGACAGGACCTGAGGGCATGGCTGGAGCGGTGTCAGGGGAGGTTTAGCTTGGACATTTCTGGAAAATTCTTCCCCCAGAGGGTGCTGGGCACTGCCCAGGCTCCCCGAGGCTGCCAGAGCTGCAGGAGCATTAGGACAGCGCTGCCAGGGCTGCCCAGGCTGGGGTTGTTGGGAGGTCTGGGCAGGACCAGGGGCTGCACTGGGTGGTCCTGGGGGCCCTCCCAGCTCAGGATTTCTCCGATTCTGGGTGTTTTACACATGGAAGTGATGATGGACTGTCCTACAGGGAGAGAAGGTTGGTCAATTAGGCTGCATCTTAGTCAATGACAGGAATTAAGAACAAAACAGGATGTTTCCCCTCTCTCTTTTATTAACTTACTTCAGCAGCAGCTGCGTGACTCACAGCCCTCACTGAGGCAGAGATCCCACGGTCACGTAGGCTCCAGAGCTGGGGAGTTCTGAGCTCACACAGTCACAGCCCTGCCTCGGCCCTGGGGCTCATTTTCTGCGTATTTGTACCCCAAAAATGTAATTTGAACCCATCAGCAACAGATGAGCTCTGAAGGGGCGTGACAAGAGACAACAGAGATAGCAAATCCTCCCACGAGCCAGGGAACTGTGTCTGCCTTGCTCAATGGATGTGCTCCTGTGGAAGGGATCTTTTATTCTCTCTTGAACAGGACTTTCTAGTTCCTAAATGGAATCATTGCTTATAGAGAAGCTGTAACTGGATTTTTTCAGACCTTTTGCCCTTGTCTTGGTTCAGCTCTATGTCCCAGGGAACAAGAACGCAAAGTCAAACTCGCTGTTAGCAGAGCACAGCCCTGAGGTGTGGCAAGGGGCATTTTCTCTGGGCATGTGAGCTCAAAGGGGCCCAAAACGCGGGTGGTGGGAAGATTTCCGCAGTGAGACCTCATTAAGGAGTTTCATTTGGCTTCTTGTTGCAGGCAGCCAGTAAGAGATAAAGCTTGATATTCTTCATAAAGTGACAGAATTACAACAAAATGTAACAAAAGTGACCTAACAGCCACAGGGAAGTGCTGGGCTGGATCCATCAAGGCCCTCAGTGGCCCAGCCATCATCCAGGAAAGCACTTAAGCACCTCCTTTACTGTAAGCACTGCTTAAATCAATGCTGATTTGCTTTGCTGCATCGGGAGCAGAGTTCAGGAGGGTTCAGGAGTCAGACTGTGGGCCCTGATTTCTCATCTGCACAGTGGGTACCTTCCACTTCTGAATCCTCTCCTCCCTGACTGAGAGGCCTCTAGGGCAGAGATTATCTCTTGGAAACCCTGGGAAAGGTCCCTAGAAACCTTGCATGGAGGAAAGGAGTACCTCAAGTCACCCAAAAACTAATGATGATGAAAAGGGGGCTGAACTTGCTGGAAAACAACCGATTTTGAAAAGTAAGCCAATGAATCATGAGCTCATTCTGGCTATGACACACCTGCAGAACGTGGGTGTTTGGCCTCTTGCTGCCAGCCCCAGGGTGATCACAATTTCCCTTCTGGCCCTAAAAGCTGTTAATGAATTCCTGATCCCCCATGGCCACCTTCTGTTCATTTACCAGCGCATTCTGCCCTGCTTCCCCTGCTGGGCATTTGGGTGCTCAGATTTTGGCAAGACACGCAAAATTCATAAACTTCTCTTACATCCACCTACAAATACCAGTGCTGGGCTGGGAGGGATGGGGTTTCTAGGACAGGGACATCTCCACACTGACCGGATGCTCAGCTTTGGGAGAGCACAGTGCAGTCACATAGACAAGGATAGAGAGAAATACCACGCACCATTTCCTCCCAGGAATGCGAGGCCAGGGAAGGGGAGTTTGGTTACATTAAACAAGCCTTGTTCCCCAGGAGTGGATTTTCTGTGGCTGGACCCTGAGCTTTCGCTGGCATCCAAAACGTCGCTGCTGTCCCTTCTTCCCAAGCTCAACCAGAAGCCAAATGCTTCAATCTACACCATATGGGCCCTTTTAGATTTTGTTTCTGGACAGAAGTCAGGTCCCCAGTGCTTCCCTCCTAAGCAGACCAGACAAGCATGGAGATGACAGGATGCTGTGGAGCAGGGCTGCGTTCCCAAAGGAGCTGCAGGAGATTCAATTTTCCTCCCGAGGGTGTCTTGGCCCTCAGAGGGATGAGACAGCTCATTTTTCACTTAGAGCAGCGTTAGACCAGACCTGCCACCTGGAGCAGCGGGATGCGGAGCTCTGAGCAACCACTTGGATGCACAGGAGTTTCTGCCTCCCGTCACTTACAAAGCCCCACTGCTGAGAAGTGCTGTGCGCTCATTGCCCACAGAGGCTCTGGAGTTTCCATCCCTGGCAGTGTCCAAGGCCGGCTTGGGCAGGGCTTGGAGCACCCTGGGACAGTGGAATGTGCCCCTGTCGGTGTCAGGAGCAGCACAAAGCCCTGGGAGTGAAAAGGATCTGGCTCATTGTTCCCTCTCCCTGCACAAATTCCTTCAGAAGGAGCCTGGGGAAAGGACAGGGCTCTGCCAACGCTGTGGTTTTGCAACGCAGCCACATCAAACAGGGAGTGAAACCACGGTGGGGAAAGAGCAAACGTGGCCAAAGGACTCCAGACTCATCTGGTGTTCTTTTGCAAGCACCACTGAGCTCCGAGGCTTGAAGGGAAGATTTGAAGAATGACAATGAGGTCATTTTTACAGATATTCACAGACTGCTCTTCAATGTTTGATGAGCAGCATGGGCCTCTTGGTGGAGAATGACTACGGAGCTTCATGGGGTTTTTTAGTTTGCTTTGATTTTTATTTCTTCCAGACTCATGAGGTGTTTGGAGAGCTGATGGTGGCCTGCTGCAAGCCTCCCCTCGAGCAGGGCTGCGAGATCCGGGGCTGCAAGATCCGGGGCTGTGAGATCCGGGGCTGTGAGAACCAGGGCTGCGAGATCCGGGGCTGGCCTTGCCTTGCTGCTCCTGGAAGTGCTGAGCGATCGCACCCAGTGCTCCCAGGGGTGCTGCAAATGTTCAGCAAAGTGATCAGATGCCTTTGGTGTCTCCAGCACAGAGTTCATCTCATGCCTTCTCCATGATTCAGTAAAAATACCCTTGCATCAAATATTTATGAAACACAAATGAAGATTTAGGTCCTCAAATCTCGGGCTGCAAACGGAGGGCTCTGTTGTGCTGGAAATCTGCTCCTACGAGGCACCCGGGGCTGCTGGAGCCAGGCAGTCCTGGCACATGGCCCTGCTCCCTCCTCCTGCCTTCCCCTCAGTGCTACCCCAGGGCAAAATGATTTATTTGACATTTTCAGAGAAAACCTCCTCGGTTCCTGCTGGGCAGATGAGTGGCTGTGACCAAAGCAGGGGCTGTTGGCCCCTGTCCTGTCCTCCAGGCCCTTGTCCCCAGTCCCTCTCCTGCTCTCCTGGAGCCCCTTTAGGCCGTGGAAGGGGCTTGAAGCTCTCCCTGGAGGCTGAGCAGCTCCTGCCCACGTGCTGAGCCCTGGCAGCAGGAAAACCTCTGCTCTGCAGCTGGGGCGCGCTCTGCTCCCTGTTGTTTGGACCTGTCCACGTTTCTGTCATTACCCCTGGATTTGTTCTGCTTGGCAAAGCCTGGCTCCTCACCAAGTGCCATTCTCTGCACAGCCCTGAGCCGAGCCCTGCTGGGTTCCAAACGGACACAACTCTACCTGGCTGCTGGTGAGGGACACAAGCCAGCAGCTACAGACAGAACCGACAGAGCTCTCCCTGGCACGCTGCCAGCGTGGGGATAAAATCGCTGCCATGCCTTGCCCAGCTGCTCCGCAGACGTGTGCTGGGAGAGCCTCGTCTGTGCCTGCGCCTGCGTCTCCGATGGTTCTGATTGTCCTCAGGAAGCGCAGAGCCAGCAGCGCCCAGTGCAGGGCTGATCCCTCCCTGGAAAAGCCGCTCCTCCCACCCTGCAGGGCTCTCAGGTGTTGCCCCACAGGACTCACAGCACTGAGATTTGTGGTGCTGTGGCTGGGGCTGGTATTTGCTCTTAAATTATTTTGTTTCCTTGTGTACTCTTTAGTGAAGGTATTTGCTTCTCTCTGGGAAGGCACAGTATCCTTTTGGCATTTCAGAAAAGGTGGGCAGGATGAATTATTCATTTTAAAAGTGTGTGACATTATGATGGAGCTTCAGCAAAGTACATTTAAACATTACAAAATAGGATGAATCAGTTTAAACTCATCTGAGCTTATCATATATCAGATAAAATGACTGATATAAAGGCTAAAAAGGAAAAAAATGCTCTTCTCAACCCATTTCTAAATTAGACTCCAAAACCACACCAAATATAAAAGGGGGTTTATTTTCAGATCTTTTAATGCCAAGAGGTTTACGGAAAATTGATGAAAATACAGGGTTAAACCCTTCTTTGCTATGAAGCTGTGCAGCTCTTAGAACCGTGCTGAGGGACATCCCTGGAGGCAGCACAGGGGCAGGTGGGGACAGACCACAGGGGCTGCTGCATCACTGGGGACCTGAGAACACAAATTCCTCGGGAGAACTCGTGTGAAGAAGAAACGAAAGGGCTTTGGTCAAAGCCTGAAGCACGAAGTGGCAAAGGCAGCAGAAAGAATCTCATGGAGGTGCCTCAGGAGCCTCCTCAGGCTCGAGCCTACTCAGGTTCCTTTATTCTGATCTGGTGCTGGCTTTCTGTTCTGGAAACACAAATATGAGGGGTTTTCAATATCCCTCTGCAAAAGCTTCTGTTATGTGCATCAAACAAGAAGGATCCTTTAACCTGCAAAATGGATGCCTTGAAGTACAAAACACTGGGAACAGGATGTTTAGACTCAGAATTTAAACAGCCATCATTATTTTCATGAAAATTGCGTCTTTAGGAGTTAAATTCTGGGAGGAAATGCTCTCTGAGCAGAATTGTTGCTTATCTTTATGCTTTAAATATTTCTCTCTTGGTGATCATTGCCGTGCTTCCACCCAGGGCAGCAGGATGCCCCAGAGCTGCCGTTTTGCTCGCCCCCGTCAGGACCGAGCACAACAGGAGTCTCCTTGTGGAGGTTCCTGCTGGGGCTTGCCTGGTGGTGTGGGCTGGATCCTGATTCCTCCCCTTCCTGCACCCTGTTTTGCTTTGTCTTCCCCGATGCTGAATTTCCAGGCTCTTGTGAAGCTGCTCCATGGTCTCTGCTGCCCTGTCCGTGCCAGGTGAGGAGGAGCAGCTGGAGCCCCGAGGAGCTGCCCTGTGCCTCCCCCAGGCACTGCTTCTGCACCCTTCCTTCCTTTCCCTGTGCTGCTCTACTCTCTCCCAATATTTATTCCGTGCCCACTTCTTTTACTTTTCAAACAACCAGGATCTTTCTAGCTTAAAACTGACCTCCAAATCCTTTTCCCTGCAATAGTTCCTGCAGGAATAACACAGATGCTGTACAGGCACTGGAACATGTGCTTTTGGTTTCCCAGACAATTAATGTTGCTGTTCTGCTTTACCAAAATCCCCTGGAAAACTCCCTTAAAGCTCCCTGATGATAGCTGTAAATCCTAGATCTGACTCCTTGTGATCATTAGGGTGCGGGAGAATAAAAACACAGCTCCAAAAACCTGTCCAGTTCAGCATCCTGTCACTCACGGTGACAGATGGGAATTGCTCCAAAAAGAGACCCTGAGCAAGTGGAAAACCTGCCAGCAAGGCCACTTCTCCATGAATTCGAAAGAATCACAACCTTTTCTAAACTCCCATTGTCTTATTTTGACAACAGCTCCTGGTTTTGATAGAAACGTTGGTTCTTTCAGAAAAGGCAGCTGAGCTCCTGCTCCCAGGGAGGTGTTGGGGCATTGAATCCCCAGGTTAATCCCGTGGGGATGCAGCCATTGATCCGTTTGTTGAATTTTTCGCTTCCATTCGAATCCTCTCAGCCCCCTCCCCTCTCGTGTCTTCAAGACCAATGGGAATTGCACGTTCCTCGTCCCCTGCCCTTTCCCACTCATTCCAGATGCACTTTCCAAGCACACAGCAGCACTGTAGCCCCATCAGATCTGGAATTCAGTAATTGCCTTCTGCCAGGCTAAATTTCCCTGCAATTCCAATTGGATGCGGTGTTACTCGTTAGGTGAGGTCCTAATCGCCTGTGCCGTGTTGCTGTGCAACAGCTGCTGCCATGAGTCCCCTGGCTCCGGGACTCAGACACTCCTCCCGTATGTTTGTAATTTGGAAAGCGGTAATGGGTCTTTTTCAAGGAGTATTACTTAATATTTAATAACAGTAACGCTAATGGACTCTGCATTTGCTCCAATTAAACACTTGGAAGGGCGGATTGTGTAAACTCTGCGTTCAGCTGCCGGAGCGTGGCACTTTCTGGGAGACTTTGTGCTGGAGGATGTGAGCAGAAAAGTAGGGTAATACGATTCCCAAGCAATTATGCATTGCATCCACAGACTGGAGCTGCTGAAAGCATTTATCATAATTAATGGAACCACACTGATTATCAAAGGATGTTTGGATAATGATTGATTTGTCACTTGTAAAGCCGTGCAGGACATCAGAGCACAAATTACACCGATTTACTGGAAGAGTTATGAGCTTTCGAGTGCAGCCTTTGCTTAGGGGTGAATCCGGGGCTCTGCTGCTCATTCCTGGCTCTCTGGGTCACTCCGAACCATTTCGATGTGATAAAATGGAACGAGGAGGGTTACTGCAAAGAGGAGGCTTGAACGAAGGGACAGAAGTGCCGGGGATGTTCCACGTCCCACAAGAAAACAAAGACCCTGCTTGCCTCTCCGCAGAGGCAGAGAGAAACAGCAAATTGCATTTGGCTGTACCGAGAGCCCCGCGAGGCTCTGAAGCCCCCGGGCAGTTTTCCACCCTCGCCTTCCATTATTGCCTTTCCTATTTTCAGTTGAATTTCCAGGTTTTCCCAAGCCAATTGTTTTCAGCCGTTCAACATTTCTCCCATGTCAGAGGGAAGGATGGCTTTACATGGTGTTGCCATGGAAACACCTGCTGGATGCAGGATGGAGATGGGTGAGAGAAGGAAATGCTCGGGAGACTGAAAAGCCAAAGGGATGGAGCCCCACCAAGTTTCTCTCCTCCACAGGGGTCCCAGTTTTTCTGGGTTTATTTGTGCAGTTCAGAACTTTGTGTCAGAACCAGGGAATCTGGAGCCCTTCAGTAACGGAGCAAAGGGCGAATGTTATCCCTGTAATTTCCTTGCCCCCTCCAGAGTCACTGCCTGATCTTTTTCAGTGAAATCTGCTCCCAGCCTGCTCAGCCCCTTCCCCTTTCTGCGGGCACTGGTGCAGCCAGAGCAGGGCTCATTCCTTGTGGGTTGTCTTGGGAACATGGGATGTCCTGAGAGCGGCCAGAGCCACGTGCAGCGATTTCCTGGGGGGACACTGCTCCCAGCCCAGTGCTAGGAGGTGTTTTGGGGGCAGAATTAACATCAATTATCACAGTGACCGCACAGGCAGGATATTTTTAATTTTGAGTGTGCACATTTTACATTCCTGACCCCAAAAGCGATGCTCAGCTCCTCCATCTGACAGCCTGATCCAGGCCTTTCTCAGGCAACAGGACTCTGCTTTCCCCAGTGAGTTTTGGCTCAAGCTTTGCCATAAAAGCTTTTGGATCAGAGCACTCGTGCAGACTCAGACAGGTATAAAGAGCTTCTGCTGTGTTGAGTCGTTTGAGCTTGTGCCATGCCTTAGACCACTCGTGGAGAAGCTCTCAGCTTTCTGCTGCGTACGCTCTGCTCTAAACCAAGCTTAGTGCCTGTCTCTCTAATTTTAAGCAGAGAGAAAAATGTTACCGGAGTTTGTGCTTCAACATCAGAGGCTTCACAGAGGCTGTGGGAGTGGGAGTGCTGGGAGCAGGGCAGACAGCTTAAGGAGGATTTTAAGATGACAAATTCACAATTCAGTGCCTCTGCAGCCTTTTCAGGACACCCAGATGCCAGTGAGGAGATCAAAAGGATAATTGTGAGGGATGTGCCTTGGATGGTGGATGGCCAGCTCCAGGGATGACTTCAAACAAGTCTTAGGTGTTTCCAGACCTGTCTTTCTGAGCTGGCGCCTGTGTGGTTTCACAGTTTTCTCTCATCACACTCAGAAATCTAAACTTGCAATATTTGGGTAGAAGTGCTGACCTGCTGTGAGACCGTGGTCAGAGCAGGGTGGAGGGGTGGCAGTGTCCCTGAGGATGGATCAGCCCCTCCGTGCTCCGTGCTGGCGAGAGCAGCCCTGATCTGTGCGGCCAAAGCCGCCCTTGCCTGCCCGCTTGTGTTACCCAGAGCTGAACTGGCCCGGGCAGCTCTGAAGGGCAGTTATCCACAAAGAAATAAAATCCTTCTGGGAGCTGGTTTTGAAACCTGACTCTGTCACTGCTGCAAATCATCTGCGGAATGACCAGAGAAGCGCTGCACAAGGCCGAGGGTGCGTCTGTGTTTCCTGACTTTCCCCTCCGTTCTCTGGTCATCCTTTGTCCTGCTCTGATCCCTTCTGCTGGGACATCTTCCCCACGGCCAGGGTTGCCTCTCTGCTGGGAACCTGAGCTCGTGTGTTCAGCTGTAGGGCTCAATTTGCCTTTTGTGCCTCCTGCAAATCTTATTAAGCTGCGTTGTATTAAATGGGAGAAACATGCAGTTAAGTCTGTGGTTTTCAAAATGCATTAGACTTCTTTTCAAGTATGCAAAGTGTAAATGGATTTTGTGCTTTGGGAATGGAGCACTGTGTTTACAATTTTGGTTAGATAAAAGGATGTTGAGATGGCCTTTAACATTGATTTCATGTTGCGTTTTTCTCGGCTTTAATATAGCCTTAGAGGTTCTTTGAGTGTTTTGATTTACGGAATACATTGGAAAATGAGTTTTATTTTATTTATCAGTCAGTAATGGGCTTTTCTTTCAGTTCTTGCCCGGTGCAGTTGGCCCTGAAATAGTAATGTGGGTAATCTCATTAGGCCAGGCTTTCTTCTCTCAGGTTTTCTGATGTAGGATAGGTTGGAACACCGGGAGATGAACTTCTTGCACTGTTTTGTTATTTTTCTTGTGAATCCAACTGAAACCAAGCAATTTAGTGACCCATGACAAGCATACATTAAACGTTCCCCTTTCTGAACCTGAAAGGGAAATTTTCTGAGTAATGAAGATTTAAAAATCAGGAGGACTTGAGCATTCTGTGGGCTGGCTGTGTCACTGTGGAGCAGAGCTGGGCTGTTCGCTCCCTTCGAGAGCTGCAGCACCCTCGGCTGCAGCAGCACAGGCTCCTGGTGTTTATTCATCTTCCAGAGGCCCTTAGAAGGTTATGTTTGTTATAAATCAACTGAAATTGGACAGTGAAGTTGCTGTGGAAGTGTTCTCCATAACCACGGGACGATTTGTCCAGGGAAGCTGACAAAAATACGGGCAGAAAGTTCAAAAATCTCCTGCGTGAATTGGCACTATCCGTGTGTTATTGCTCCTTTGAGGGGACCCCAGAGCCATGGGGGGCTCCTGCAGGAAGGAAAGGGGGGGCACAAAAACGGGCCAGGAGTTTTGACTTTTTCAAGCACCTTCATTATCGAAATCTAAATTTAATCCCAGTTAAGATTACTTTGAGAGTAATGCCAAGTCCTATATTACCTGACCTACTTCAAAGCTGTATGGAGAAATACAGCCACCAAATCGACCTTCCTTTTGCCGTTTCACGTCTCAGATGTCACCGTAGGAAACTTGGCATTAATTTTTAACAGGAGAGAGAGAGATTGGCTCAGACAGGGAACTTTGCAGGCAACAGGATGTGTGTTTGTATTGATCAGCAAAGGGAGTGGAAAATCTCCTGCTTGGCCCCTCTGCCTGCCCATGGAGCTGGTGTAGAGGGTCCTTGGCAAACCAGTGGTTTCATGCCCTTAACTCTGCACAGTCCCAGACTGGTTTGGGTTTGGTGGGACCTTAAAGCCCACCCAGTGCCAGCCCTGCCATGGCAGGGTCACCTGCCCCTGTCCCAGGCTACTCCAGGCCCCAGTGTCCAACCCGGCCCTGGGCACTGCCAGAGCTGCTCTGGGCACCCTGGGCCAGGGCCTCTTCCTGATCTCTGACTTCAATCTCCAACAACGCAGCGTCTGCCGGGCCTGATGCTGCCTGAGAAATGGGCTTGTTCTCCGGGAGGTTTTCTCTCGGTCCAGCTCTCGAATCCCACTTGGAGTCTGAAGCACAAGGAACTGCCTCAGCAGCTGAGTCCGAGCAGAGCGTAAAACATTAAATCTAAAGCAGCTCTTAGCTCCTCCAGCCAGGAAAATATCCATGTTTTATTCATGGAGGGATCCTAGTCAACATCCTCCAGTTCCCTGGATACAACCGCGAGTCTATAAATAGCCCGCAGTGACACAGCAAAGCGGCCTGGGGACAGGGCCGGGCTCCGGGGGCTCCTCCAGCCGCCATCCTCGCAGGAAAACGTCCCTGGAGTCACCTGCAGCAGCTGGAAAAGCTCTGGGGGCTGCCCAGGGGTGCTGCTCCTCCCCACTGGGGGATCCCGCGGTGCCCACCCCCGTGCCCTGCCAGGCTCTGCGCCTGCTGGGGGCCGCTCCCTGCTCCTGGCCTGGCGTTCCCCTCAGGGCCAAAGCTCATCTGGATTTTTCGTGCATGCCCAAGGCAGGGGTGTGGTGTGTTTAGGAGAAGAAAGCTCGAAGCAGGGGGTAAACTTGGGATGGAATTCAGCTGGGAAATGGAGAATAACTGCGTGCCCAACTCCCTAATGATGCTGCGCTGATGGATGCTCAGTAATAATTCTCTCTGTAGCTAAAACTGGCTAGATCCTAATTTAATGTAAACTTAGGTGAGTGCAGCTGTAATAATTTACAGGGATGAAGGCCTGGGAGACTTGCCTAGAGTTTCTCACATGTGCCTCAATCATATTTTAGCATTGGTTTAACAGTTCAACAGGCAGAGCTGGCATAACAAATTCATCATGTGAGCCGTGATTTATGGACCTGTGTTGATCTATATCCTCGCTCTCCTTATTTTCCAACACATTTATCATCCTCACATGGTCATTCCTTTCCACTCTGCAGTTCTTAGTGGCTTCCAGCTTTTTGGCTGCTCCTGAGAATTTCTCAGGAACTTTATCTGGAGCAGAAGAGCCTTCAGACCGTGTCCTGCCCTGGTCCAGAGCAGAGGATTCAGAGCTGCATGGGTCGGGGCAGGGAGGTTTTACAGAGCGCTGTTGATGCGTTCTGAGGTTCCAGCACAAACACAGAGAGAGCTCAGTTCTGTGTTTCTACCCTTGGGGCTTTCAGTGAGCTTTCCCCTGACTTTAACACCTGCTGGGCCCGAACAACACAAGACTCGGGGCTCTCTGGTGATTCAGGCGGGCAGCAGCCGGGCTGTGATGGGAGCTCTGCTGCTCTCAGCTCCTGGCAGAAGCAGCTCTTCCCAGCCTGAGCCGTGCTCGCAGGAACGAGGGAACTCCCCAGTCCAGATGTGCAGCTGCAGCTGCCCCGGAGCCCTGGGGGCTCTCAGGTGACAGGACCAGGAGCAACCCCAGCTCCGTGTGCCCAGCTGGGGCCAGGGGGGAATTGTGGGCTGGGGTTTGGGGTCTCTCCCGGAAGCTGCCCCAGCCTTTCCTAGGGGATCCAGCTCTCTGAGGGTGCAGCTCTTGTGAAGGCAGCTCTGGGTGAGGGCTGGGGCGGGAGCTGAGCTCGGTGTTACCTGCCTCTCTCTGATTGCTGTGATGCACACTGAGTACTAGAAAGTTGTACAAGTTATTTTTAAATTGTGGAGGAAGTTATGTAAGGCAGATCATGCTTAGGGTTTATTTTATTTTTAATGACTACATTTAAAAATCCATGCAGAAGCATAGAGGGACTTTTAATTACTACATTTAAACCTTCAGGTGATACTTAAGTAAAGGGGGAAAAGGGCTTTTTTCATTCTTTTTTTTATGTCCTCCTCTTCTCTGCAAAGCAAAGGCAGGAGCAGCCTGGGAGGTTACCCTGCGATAAGAGCGAGCTCCAGCCTGGGCAGGAGCTGCGCAAGCACAGCCGTGTTTCACAGGATCTCACATTTCACTGCCAATGCAGCAGCTCTCATTCTCCGTGGCAGGAGCCCGCTCCAACGAGAGCGAGAGCACTTCAATTCCCTCAGGGAGGGCGCGGTGTCCTCGGTGCGATTCTGCCCCGAGGGCGGCTCTGGCCGTGCCTGGGGCAGGCACCGGGGCAGGGCTGGGCTGGAGAGCGGCGCCGGAGCCTCAGCGGGCGGGGAGGGCTCTGCTGCAGGAGCAGAACCCAAACCCCCACCCCAGGGAAGAGGAGCTGCAGTGCCCGGCTGATCCAGCGTGGAGGGAGCTGGCACCTTGTGCTCATGGGCAGAGCAACCACAGCTTCCAAAATGCCCTGTTTCACTCCAAAAGAACGATTCTCCTGCCTCCCCCAAAGAGATTTTAGGGCTAATGAAGAAACACACCTAAAAGTATTATCTGGATTTAGTTTAACACCAGGTTCTGGCTTAGGTTGTTAGGATTTTGATCAGAGATGGAAATGAAGAGAAAAATAATATTTTCTTAGGGAAGACTTTTAGGAACTGAAATGAGTTTTGAGCCAGTCAGAGGCTCAGAGATTTGGTGGCGTTCCTGAAGTCAGCAACAAGTCCTGGAGATAAGACTGAGTTCACAGCTATGGCCTCAAATCAGCCAAGAGTTTCTATCCAGAGCAGAATTTTAAATCAGTCTGAACTCACATCTGTGCTTCAAATCAGATGTAAGTTGGAGGTCTGGCTAAACAGGAGTGGGTTATTTTAAAAATTAATGTCTTGCAGTTTTTTGAGGCATACCCACTTTCTCGCGTGTCTTCCAGACACAGGATTACAAATCTTCCAATGAGCATCTCTGGCCATTCCAAATGTTTAGGCAGAAACACATTTCTCTTCTCCCGTGCCAAAAGTAACACCAGAGGGACACACATTTACCCAGAAATAAAACCATCAGCTTAGCTTTTGTGTTTGCTGTCTAATGCTGTGAGGCATCTTTGAGAGTCCATAGAGCCTGTTCTTTGTGCTCCTCTGGCCCGTGTTTATCCTATTGACCAGCAGACAGAAGAGAAAGAAAAAGTGCATTTTAATTAGTCCTGAGAACTTCATTTGTTTGGAGGCCAGACTTGAGCTTGGCTGGATTTTGCTGGCAGTGGCTCCACTTTGGGAACGGTTCTGTCCTTTGGCCGGGGTGGGCTCGTGGCATTTTCCTGCTCTGCTTCTGCACCTGCCTGGGTTTCCCAGCTACCTGCCCGAGGAGTGGCAGGGAAAGGATTTGGAAGGGATCCCATCACAGATTTTCAGCCTTTTTTTCCCTTGGAGCTGATGTTGTCAGGTCTCCCATCCTTCCTGCTTTGCCTGAACAATTTGAATTCCCTGCCAAGCTCGGGAGGCAGCCCTGAGCCGCTGCTGTTCGAGGGGAACGTTCGTTGTGCTCCTCCTGCCCTGCATTGCTCCACAGCGCACACACAGCCCTTCTGACCACCCCAAATAATTGCAAATCTCCCTAAAATTCAGATCAAAGTTGTGTGGAAGGAGAATCCTTAGGAGCTGCTTCCAGCCCTGAAGTTGTCCTGTTTAGAACACATTAAAACTGTGAGATGAGTCCAAATGCCTCTGGTCTGACACATCTCACGAAACGAGGAAGCTGGAGTATAAAGAAACCCAGTTTCTTCCTCCTCTTTTGCATAAAGTGCTCATTGTTAATTTAGTTCTGAAAGATCCTTGATAGATGGGTCCAGGTAGGTTTCTCCATTCTTTTTTTCTAATCTGCTTGATACACAATTTGAGGGAATTGAGGAAAAAATAAGGAGGCTGAAGGAATTCAAATCAGAATTCATTTATGCAGCAATTCCAGCATCCATTAAAAATAACCCATTAAATATTGTCCTCTGCTAAATTTAGAAAATGTTCAGGTGTGTCTGCTCTTGTGCTGCACAGAAAGTTTTAATACAGATTTAATCATTCTGAGTGTTAGGGGAAAGAGCTAATTAGATTGGCAAATTTAGAAGGCAGTAGTGTATTATACGGGAAGAAATGGGTGATTAGATATTATTCACTGTGAAAGTGACTGGCCTTGGGGAGTATCTCTAAGGATATTATATGACATAATCCTAGTTTAAAAATTGAGAAAGTCCAAGTTCACATCATCCTCAAAATCCTTCAGTGTTTCAAAAAAATTTTTCCCAGGGTTGGTTTTTAGGGGATTTTGGCAGCTGGGGAAGTGAGAGTCCAGCTTGGGCTGTCCCTGTGTCCCTGTGTCCAGCCGTGGGTGGGGACAGCACCACCAACCCACCCCCACACTGCAGCCCAGGCCGATGCTGGGGGATGCCCTCTGCCAGCTGCTTCAGTGCGTCCCACCGTGGGATTTCTGCCAGTAATGCTCTTTGTTTATCCCCACAAATTGTATTTTCCCAGCACTCATTACGTTGCTGATTGGCCATAAACAAATGGACTCCTTCACAGCGCTTTCAGCATTGCATTTCCCTGAGGAAAGCAGGTTTGGAAGAGGAAAAGGGGGTTACTTTCTCTAAAGAAGGAAAAAATGTCTGTTTCTGAACGTGATACAGCGAGGGAAGTCTCAGTATTAATGACTTTGCTGAGCTTTAATCACCATAAAAGATAAATGTAGCACATGGGGAGTTAAAGCCATGGAAAGCTGGAGGAAGCTGTGTTTTTAGAGGGGCCCTTCTCTGCTTTTCCCAGCTCTGCTCACATCAGTTCCTGGGCTTTTCTGGCTGTGCTGCTCTCAGAGCCGCTGTCCCCATGAGTCCCCAGGACCGAACTCTCCCTCCTTGCCCCACGAGAAGATTCACAGCCGCCTTTAGTGCCTCGTTCCATCTCCTGAGGTCGTTTTACGGTGTTCAAGGGAGGGTATAAAACGTGTCAGGAGATCTGCTCACGGCACGGGCCGGCACAGGGTGATTGATAGAATATGTCATTGCTAAATTGCTCACATAAAAAATGATTCATTTGAGCTCCCTGACACTTGTCCTTCCGTTATCCAGGATGGTGTCACTGCAGGTCCCAGCCCGGCTGCTTACAGAGCGCTGGGCAGCTCCACGCACAAACAAAGCAAGACCTTGCTTGGGTGGAAACAGTTTGATGGTGTGAAAATGACAATAATCACAGCAGCACGCGGTGTGACAGGAGAGACTTGGCTGCACAGGCCCCAGAGCCGGAATTCTGGCCAACACAGCAGCACTGGTTAGGGCTGGCTGGCGTCTCTGCACCAGATGCGTTAACTTGATCAGGAAAATAAATCAGGAGCTTGTTTTGTCCTAAAGCACACGTTACTTTTTCCCTCTTCTAAAGCAAATTTCTGTTTCATCCTTCTGAAGGGGGTCATTTAATAGCGTGTGAAATGAAATGTCAACAAGAATTAGAACAAATGGCACCGCAAGCCCCAAGAGACTCCAAGTTTCTGCTGGGAAATGTTTCCAGCCAGGCACTGGGGCGAGGAGGGAGAGGTCCCAGGTGCTGCTGCCTGCTCTCGGAGCCAGAGCCCTCACACCGCCTGGAGCCCCTTTGGGGGGAGCTTCACAAGAACCTTTTCCTAAATATCCAACCTAAACCTCCCCAGGGAGTGAGAAGCCTGAGCCCTGGAAAACGCTCCCGGGGAATTCTGCCTTTGAGCCCGGGAGCAGCTGCTCCTCCCAGCTGCAAAATCCTTCCAAGGCGCTGGCACACGAACCCACCCCGGGCTCTGGGCAGATCCTCTCTGCCTCGTTCCCTCCCTCCCCTCACCAAACCCAGACTCTGGGGCTTTCAAGCCCCAAGTTCCCATTTCATGGCCGCAGCTGTGGGGCTCTGTGCAGGTGGGGACAGGTGAGCTCCAGAGCCAGCCGGGGCCGTGCTGAGCTCCTGCAGGATCGGGCCCTCCCTCTGCTGTGGTGGCACAGATGGAGCCAAGGCCACGAGCAGAGCTCCTGCCCTTGGGATTATTGCTTTTATTGCCACAGAGCCCGAAGTTCAGCCATTACGTGAAAACATAAAAGTGAGGTATGCATATAAATCTTTCTGACTAAATTGTTCACTAGACTCATCATTATGGAAATAAATTTCAAATGTGACTTTTCAGAGCTGCCGAAAGACATCACTTTGTAGAGCTGCTCTGTGCCTCTCCGAGGAGCAAATGCCAGAATTTGTGGTGTGTCGGGAATGCTTTTCAGATGTTGCTTGTTTTGAAAGCAATTCGGTGAAACAAAGGCCACTGGATAATTAGGAAGTGTCTGTTGTGGTGGGTGAGACCACGAGCTCCCGCTGCGGCTGGGGCTTGGCGCGCTCAGGTGCTCTCTCCTCATTGTGGCCCATTTGCATTCCGCACAGAGGTTGCAGCCCTGTTATTGTGATGTTGCTCACTGCATAAAGCCCAATTAATGAAAGGTTAGGAGGCAATTAAAAATCACAAAGTGTCCTCCATTTCAAAGTGAAGTTTATACTGCAGTGCCAGTTCCTGGAATGCTACAAAACCCTTTCGGAAGGCTGAGGCAGCTGCTGTTTGTGTGTCCGTGTGCTGGTTTCGACCCCTGTAGAATTTGGTGGGTTTCTCTAAGCGGACACGAACAACGCACCAGCCTCAGTCGACCTCAACAAACAGCTCCTGAATGTGCTTGTGCCTCTGCTCTTCAAAGGCTCTCGAGCGTGGGAGAACGGAACGGAACTGAAATGAGCGGCGTCAAAATGACCCACCTGGGCAGCAGGATTTACAGATGTTCCAGTGGTGAGCAAGGAAATTAGAGGTGGAAAAGTGCCAGACTGACTCTGAACACACATCAGAAAACCTCAGTGCCACCCCTTGCCTGCCTGCAGGAGGTGACCTGTTCTGGTCACCTTCTGTGGACATCAAGTCTTTGTAGAAACAGGGGATGGTCTGATCAAAGCTGCTCCTCTGGTGGAGGGGCTGGGCTGAGGGAGTGCCCAGGTTCCCCGGCTCCACTCAGAAATGTGCTGCTGCCCCAAAGCGGCAGCAGGGAATTCTTTATTGAGTGTTTTTGTAAGAGAAGCTCAGTGTCTCTCTGACTTGGATTTTACACCTGCAAAATAGAGATGTCAGTGTTTATCTAGGAAGGCAGTGAACTTGAATAAATGGTTGTAGCGTACTCTGACAGACTTGGTACAGAAATGTCATTAAAATTCACTTCTCTTGAGTTATTTATTCCTTTTGTTATCAGTCCAGTGATACGTGGAGAGGTTTCTTTCCTGCAAAGGAAGCCGTCGCTTTATATCTGGTGCAAAAGTCAGCAGGGGTGTGCAAGAGCTCCAGCTGCACGAGCCCACTTTGGGCTGTCACTGGTGCTGATGCGTCCCACATCTGTAATTAAACTGATTGACCTTTCCACGTCAGGCTGCAGGGGAGAGAAGTACTGGAGAAGATGGATTGGGAAGTGAATGAGATGCCAAAGTAAATCTCATTTACCCATCCCATGTGTCAATAGTGAGCTGGGAGAACATCAGTCTCTGCAATCGCCTCACGTCCCCGAAATCGCCTCCGACAGCAGCTGTGGCTCCAGAGCTGCCCCAGGTCCCAGCCCTGGCAGCTGCTGGAGGCAGCTCCGTGCTCGGGTGCCCCACCTGGCTCAGCACAGGCACTTCCCCTCTAAAGCAGCCCCAAACAGAACCACAGATTCACTTGTGTGGCTTGAAGGAAAAGAAATGACCTTTTGGGAGGATGTGTAGTATGGAAAGAAGCACAGGAGAGGCTGCAGAAATAACCAGCCCTGGGAAGGTTTTTTTTCTGGAGCAGCTCTTTTCTTCTCTAAGTCCCTAAAAAAGAGTATTTTAGGCTCTCCCTGCAGTGACAGGATTTGGGGAAGGAAAGAAGCAATTTAACCTCTCATGCTCTTACTGTGTCCCCTTTCCCCGTGTCCCTGGCACAGCTGGTGCCAGGGTGGGACTGTGCAGGGGTGGCCACGAGGATCCGTGTCCCTGGTGTGGCCACGAGCCCAGGGCAGCCCCGGTCAGCTCTGTGTGGGACCAGGGCCTCGCTGGGAGCCTCAGCCCCGTAGGGATGCCTCGAGAACGGTCGTGTCTGTCTGAAAGGCAACCCTGGGCAGAGCCTGGTTTTAAATGGCTCCTTCCTGCCAAAGCCCATTACTCACAGTGGGCAAAAAGCCAACATCCCTTCGGTTCAGAGAAGCCTCCTGCCACGCTGCTGTGAGTGATCTGTGACCACAGGGGGCATGTGGGGAGAAGGAAAAGGCCTTTCACTGACAGCTGGATTCAATCTCTTCATCAGCCAAATCTCTGCAAATTTAGGCTTCGTTTCCTAGCGCTCCTGCGGGGTTTGCTCCATGTGTCTCCTCAGAGCAGGATTCCGACTGCTCCGTCCACAGCAGCCCAGACAGGACTTGCCCAGCTCTGGTGCCTCCAAGAGGGCCTGAGCTCCTCTTGAGGGCTGAGCGGGCTCAGATCAGCTTTGAGTGTATCAGCACATCAGGAGCAGCTTTCTGTCTGGGTACTAAGAAATGATGGTGGTTGTGCTGTGAAGCCCCGACACGTGATCCTTTTCAGGCCTGAATGAGGGACAGAATGCGCACGGTGTCACCGGGGAGGGTCCGGTGCCCACCAGCGCCGGGTGCTGCGACCTTCCCAGAACATCCCGTGGGGAGCAGCCTCCCGAGGGGGGCTGGCAAAGGCCTCCTGGAGCGACAGCGATTTCTCTGCTACAAGAGATCAGTTCTTGGTGAAATCCCCCAATGCAAACTCGGGGACAGACAGACAGATGGCTCGTACGGCAGCTCCACAGAGGGAGATTTATTGTCCAGCACCCCGCGAACATGAAACCACGGAGAACAGGGGTGGATCCGTGCGTTTATACGGGGAAACAGGGGGTGGGGTGGAAACCGATCAGCCAACAGGGAACGGGCGATTAGTATGGAGGAACAAGGATGTTGCGATGCCCCAAGGGTCTCGCCACGGCCTACGAGATTTGCTGCTCTGACTTCTCCAGGGGCGAGCACATGTCCCCTGATTCAAAGGCTCAGAGCCCTCCACAGCACAGACCGTGTTGTTTTCCCTCTTCTAGCAGCACATGAGTTCCTCGTGAATTATGTGTGTGTTTGAATACCCAGCATGGAGAAGAATTTGGAAAAGATGGACTGGGCAGAGGAGAGACCTGTCTCTCTGCTGTGTCTTGCCTCAGGTGTGTGGTTTTTTCCTTCCGCTCAGTACCGGGACATCGTTTGCATGAGGGATGTGATTTTCTACCACACCAGAATGGTAGCATTTAAAAATCCCTGTGCTTCAATGCCAAATCATTCAGGCTTTTCAGTGCTTTACTTTATGGTTATGCGTTACCGTCTCTGGTGGTGTGATTGCTTTTCACATCTTACACACGATCCTCAAGAAGCCTTTCCATATCCTCGCAATCTGATTTACTCCCAAGTGAATCCTTTAGGGCTCTGGATGATGCCCTCACTGTGTTCATGGGACTCCAGGATTGCATATTGATCATTGCTATTAATCCCTATTTTTGCGTGCCTGTTCTGTGTTGCCCTGGCGTTGGGAGCCCCTCGCCCTGGGTGTGAACGCTCCGGCAGCTGAGGGAAGGCAGATGCTCTGCTCTGTGAAAGGTCAAATTATTTAAGAAAACTGAGAAACTCTTTTGAAATAGAGGCAAATGCAATTAAAAAGCCTTGAAGTCACTATTCTGTACCTGCAGATGGGGCTGCTCTTGATGAAGGGATTTTAATCTGTGGGCAAGAGATCTGGAACAACTGAAAGTCAGGGTGTGCTGTCCGAGGGTTCATGCCTGGTTCCACAGACAAGCAGAGATAAAGGCGCTCAAAGACTGCAGAGTTCCATGAAATCTGGTTTGGGTTTATCACTTTTGCAGCTCCTGACCAGAGGCAACGTTCCTGTTTTGCCACAGGATATATTACAATGCTATTTTTATTTCATTGATTTAACCTGGTCTTAACAGAGTGGGACAGAAAATTGCATTTAAAACACCAGTGGAAAAAAAAGATCTGGAGGACTCATTGCATCTTAGATGGCAAACTGACTGCTGTGATTACAATTTGTTATGCTGAGCATTTGGGCTATATTTTTGCTAAAAATCCAATTTTTCCATGGAGCAGCATATCGAAGAGTACATTAAAATGGATTATGTGGTAAAAGCCCAAACCTTACATTATACTGTAACTGAAATGAGCTGCTTTTGCTGTTATTTAGCAGTTTCCATACCGTGGGACCGCGCTTGTCACGAAGCGCATCTCTGCCACTTGAATAAGTAGCTGGGTAAAACATTGAGGAAAGCCCGGCAGAGTCTGACTTGAGCTCCAAGCACAGCCCGGTGCACAGCTGAACCGGCTCCCTTCTGGCAAAAAGTGTAACCATGATCTGCTGCAACTAATAATTCATAGGCCAAGTTGAACGTGAGGGAAGGGCGGCGGAGTGACAGAAATAGCTGGGAGCACATGGCAGGTGTGGAACAGACCCGGCTGTGCCGCCTGACAACTTCTGGTTCAGCCTGTTGGATGTGTGGGGCTCTTCACATGCATCCCTCTGTTCCTTGGCTGGATGATTCTGCAGATTTGTTATTTATAGTATTTTAGTATTAAATAATAAATCAGCGTCTGGGAGAGAAACGACTCCTGTTTGCATTTTGCTAAATCATGTTCGCTCTTTCCCTACAAAGCAGGAAAACTCAGACCTGTGGAATGTCTTTCATTCTGCCATCTAAAATGCTCTGTGATTTTTTCCACCATTCTCTCCTTTTATCTGGGAGAGGAGATGGAGTCCTGTGATATTTTATTTGGATTGCACACACGTTTGGAAGGAAGCCCCTGGAGCTGGTTCCTGACCCACGGGCTGGGTGACCACTGGCACGTGCCCTTCTCTCTCTGGGCCACTCTGAGCTGCGTGCTGGGGACAGTGCCTGGCTGGCAGCAGAATGGCGACTGGAGCAACCCAAGAGTGGGGGAGAGGGACAGCTGAGCGTGCATGCTTCCCTGACAAATTCCAGAGAGCTGGGAATTCACAGAATCGTGGAATGGTTTGGGTTGGAAGGGATCTTCAAAGCTCCTCTCATTCCAGCCCTCCTGCCATGGGTGCAGGGCCACGAGCTTGATGTTCCTCAAGGGTCCCTTCCATCCCAGGATATTCTGTGATTCTGTGAAGTTCTTGCCTGGCTTGCTTTTAGTCACCAGTTGCTTTCATCCGGAGTTTTTCACCCTGAAAGCAAAGCACTCGACATCCAGGGATGTTCGGAAAAATGCCCTTTCTCTCAGTTTGTGGTGATCTAAGGGCGGATTTGATTTATGGCACAGTCAAGTGCTATGGGTGGTGGATGTGCTGGCTGCCCACTCTGTTTTGATATTGCCAGGGAAGCAGTTATTAATGGCACAGAGATTCCGTCCAGCCCTTTTCTTGAGTGCCTGAACTGCAGTGCAGCTGACAGAGGGAGCTGGGGATCAACACCTCTGCGGGGGTCCCAGGGAAGCCCTGGCACACAGGGATGATGAGACGGGGCTCTGAGAGGACCTGGCCCCGGCAGGCAGCTCCTGCCGTGATGGATTTCCTATAAAAACAGCCCAGAAAGTGTCTCCCAAGCCCCACCCTACTGGCCGATTCCAGTGCAGCCTTTGCCTGCCAGCAACGCTTGTTTTTCCCTGCTGTGACTCACGGCTGTCATGGAGTGGCTCCCCTACGCCTTGGGATCAGAGCGGGCAGCACCAGCAGAAAGGAGCTCCACAGGAGATGTTCCAAGGGGGTGTCCCAGCTGCCAGAGCCCCCCCGGAAGGACACAGAGCCCCAGCCTTTCCTGAGCGCGGGGTCTGTGCTGCAGGAGCCCCCCGGACACGGCGAGGGAGCGGCTCCAGCCACAGCCTTTCTTTCTGACTAAAAATGAATCATAAAAGCTGCTGGAATTCATTTTCAGTTCGCAGTACATTTGGTGCCAGACTTTCCTGCTGCAATCATGTGAATGTATCCTGACACGTACAACGAGCTGCCTGTGTTTGTTTACCCTGGGCTGTGTGCTTCAGGGCATGCGTGCAGAGCTTTAAAGATACGTGTTTTAAAGGCTGAATACCTGTTTTCTACTCAAATCTTTATCTCCCACCAAACTAGCCGCTATGCTTTACAGTAAAGTTCATGTGTTTTCCTTCCCTTTTCTTCTTCCAAGATGTTTTAGCCCTGCCCAGATGGTAACAGACAAATGATGGGCAGTGCCAGGGTTTTGGAGTGGCACAACTACAGGAAATGAGTACTTTGGGCAGTATTTCAATATGTGCTGAAAATCTAAGAAGAAATGGTAAAAATAAATGCAAACGTTGCTATGTGAAGCCAAAATTAAGATTTCATCTGTAGACCTCTTCGCCTTTTCTGAAATCGCATTTTCCTTTTTGACTTCCAAGTCAAGAGAATTGAAAACTGCACTGAGCAGCCTGTGGGGATGACGGGCCATTCCTTCCAGGCACTGCAAGGCTCCTGCCTTTCTGGGTAATAAATTGTCCACAAGGCAGTGTGGATGTGAGATTTCCTTTGGGCCTTTTCCAAACCCTCTGAATTGGCATCTGCTCCGACAGATCTCCCCAGGCTCCAAAGCAAGCCTGGGGTTTTAGATGGAGACTCACAGAGATGAACCATTTCAGGAGCATTTTTTGGATACGGTTTTGCTCCTCCGGAGGTTTCGCAGTCCAGCTCTGCGGTGTTGCAGGGGGAGGGTGGAGCAGTCTGACGGTGAAGGGAAGTTGCCAGGACAAGGGAGCACTGACGAGTCAGGTCGGTTCATCCTCGCTCGTATCGCAGTTTGTGCAGAAGGGACGGAGCTGGGAAAGAGCCTTCACTCTGCGCTGCCTTTCTGATGCTTCCTGACATCCACACCTTCGGGACAGGATCTGCCGATGGCCGTGCCTTTGCTGCCGAGCTCCTGTGTGCACAAACTGATGGAGCTGTTTACCTATGCTTGATCCATGGCGAGGGCTTTCCCCAGGCAGGAGCTCAAGCTTGTTCAATAGAGCTCATTAGGTAATGAGCTTATTCACTAAGCTCATTAGCGGTGGAATCCATCCTGCTCAGCCCTCTGCAGCCCAACATCTTGTATCCCTTCAGCCCAGCTTACTGCTTGTCCTGACCCTTAGCTAGAGGGATGACTTTTGCCTAATTTCATCCATTTCCCGTGTTTTCACTCAACAGCTGCTTTGCTGAATGACTGTTTCCATTATTTAATCTGGCCTGCTATTCCTCTTTAGCAGGAAAATGTCTAAGAGGGCTGAAATCTTCTGCATTGAGTGTGCCAAGGCTAGAATATCTTGCCAGCTCATTTCATGAACTGAAGCAGAGTGTCTGACTCAGTAGGACTCATCCTATTCCGTGATGGATGCTCCCAGGATTGATGAACAGACGGTTGGGCAGATGTAAGTAGGCAGGGAAACGAAAGAGGCACCAAGTAAAAGTTGTGATTGCCTCCTGCGAGCTGCCCGTGATTGCCCATCTGCACACAATCCTGTGGTCTTGGGGGAGGTTTTAAAGCACACACAGGCATGGCAGAAGCTGGGAACTTCATATTTTGGTTAATTATGCAGAGATAAGAGAGCGAGGTGGATAAAAAGGGGATCTCAGGTGCAAAGCTGGGTGAGAGACGAGGGTTTTAAATCTTCCCGAACCAGCAGCACAACTGAGATGTGTGACAGTGAAGAATGTGTCTTGGCAATAATGCTTCATTGATTCGTGCTCAAAGTGGTAAATTTAGGTGCTGTTTCTACTCATTTCAGACACTGATTACTAGAAAAAGGCTCTGATGCAGTGGAGTAACGGAGGTGTCAGAGCGTGTTCCCATCTTCCCTCACAAGAGGCACAAAGAAGCAAGTGGAGCTTTTCTCACATTAATATTGATGACAAAGCCCGAGAAATTATGTAAACATCAAAAAAGCCCCACTAAAACAGGATTGTAGTTGAGAATGAGTTTTGAGCTCAATGGCAGGGAAAGGAGAAGCTGATGCCTGCGCTGTGGGGCCGTGCAGCTCAGCAGGACCAGGCATGCCCTGCTCACACCTGGGGAGGATTCCTTGCAGCCAGACCTGCTCTGCTCAGGGTCCGGATGCCCAGCAGTGGTGAGAGCACATTAAATGTGCTCCTGGAGTGCCTGGGCCATGGGTGTTTCACCCAGAAGGGATCAGTCCTCGTGTTCTGCAGCGTGGGGAGGCCTGAGTTTGTTCCACAGGGCGTTCCTGAGTCAAGCTAAGAGCCCAAAGTAGATGGACTCAGGAGAAAGCAGCTCCGAGCAGCTTTGTCTCCCTTCAGCTTTTCCCTGGAGAACAGCTGATTTCTGCCCGGCTTGTGAGAAGAGCTGCCTTGCACAATCCCTTTCCATTGAAGGATAAAGGGCTCTTTTCGTTCTTACCATGGGGACTGTAACTCATATTTGAGGGAGATGGCTCCCTTGTGCTCCAGATCATACAAATATAGAGAAAAATGTGCATACGTTGTCTCCAAGTTACACCCCGAAAGTGCACGTGGAGCCCGCAGAAATGGAATTGAGGATTGGGCCCCCATCCCTGGAAGTGCCGGGGTCAGCTTGGATGGGGCTCTGAGCAACCCGGGATGGTGGAAGGTGTCCCTGTCCATGGCAGGGCATAGAACTGGATGAGCTTTTTGCAACCCAAACCATTCTGGGATTCCATGATTCTAACTACACGAGAAAATAGGCAAAATTAAATAATAGTAAGAAGTGTTTTCCTTAGCATAAGAAAAGGAAGAAAAGGGCTGCCTGGTGGTGGGGTGAAATCTTGTTATCAAGACTGCACATTTGCATATTAAAGGCTGAAAGTGACTCAAGATTTTATCATCTGCTGTTTTCACATCTGATGTGAAGCCTCGTAGCTACGGGCGGGATGAGAAAAACAGCAGCAGTTGTGGCTTTTCGATGGCAACGGGGAGGCACACGGACACAAAGAACACAGCAAGGAGCACGTGAAAAATCATTTCCTGGAACACAAAGCTCAGGGCTCTTCACAGAGGTCTGGTTACCAGGAGCGGCTCGCAGTGACAGCAGCAGATCAGACGAGGCTGGGAGGGCTGGGGAGCTCTGGGGGAGCCAGGCCATCGCTGCTGCCGTACGAGCGAGCAGCAAACCCCAGCGTGGTGCCCGTCCAGGAACAGCAGCTGCCTCCCTCCATGCGTTTAAGACTTATTACTTGAAATATTTGACCTTTTTATGAGGAGGCTCGGCAGCACAGATCCACCGAGAGCTCAGCAGCCCTGTTCCAGCTCCGCTTTCGGGGGCCCGTAGCCTCATTCCACGGGACTCCTCTCTTTAGAGGCAAACAATCCTTCTCAAGGGCTTTCTGGGCATGTACATCAGCCAAATTCCGCAAAGTCCTGGAGGCAAAAAGCTAAAGCTGATCTGTGTTTTAATTTTGCTGCAGATGGCAGCCCGAGATGAAAGCAGCCGCTTCCCCAGGCGCTGTTGCTCCAGTGCTCCCCAGAACAGAGCGGGAAGGGCTGCTCGGGAAATGGCTCTGAGTGCCTGCCCAGCCCGGCTGTGCCGCTGCTCCTCGCAGAGGCTTTTAGAGGTGAGAGGCGGCTCAGAGCTGCCGCTGTGCATCAGGAGTGACACAGGGACAGTGCCCCGGCCCGGCCCCAGCCCCAAGGCACGCACGGCCCCGTGCGCTAAGCAAGGAGAAGTCCCCAGTGCAAAGGCAGAACAAAAGAGCAAAATCAGGGAAGAATGAGGGAAAGAAAGAGCCAGATGCTCCGGCATCACTTCTGAGGCTGCAAAGCAGAATGAAAAGCCAGTAAAGACTTGCACCTTTAAAAGGAATAATGAATTGTTTCCTCCTCTGGCAGGCAGTGATTTGACTTGCCACATGCCTCCTGGTAATTTCCCAGCAGGTTTTAATGTTGGAACAATGGCATTCTGTTAGATATTGATTTTAAAATAACTCTTCCACACTTACTTGTAACTTTAAGAGGTGAATTACAGCCCTTGAGTGTGCTCTAATGTAGCAGTGGTAAATAGTTAAATAGACACAATCTGTTTCTGCAGGCATTGTCTGTGCAGGAGACAGAGCTTGGCTGAACGCTGCCTGTCTTCTGGTCTGCAGGAAAAACATTCATCAGTCTGCCTTCACTGAAGGAAAATATCAACGAATTCACGCTGGATGTGGTGGGATTTGACAGAAAAGGATTTCTGTGCCGGGTGGTGAAGCAGCGAGAGTGGGAGGCAGTGGGTAAATGACCAAACTGCAGCTCTTTGCTTCTTCAGCTCCTCCTGAGCTGCGGTGCTCAGGTGGGATTTGCTGGCAGCAGCGTGCCCTGAGCCCTGAGAGCTGCCCAGGGCTGGCTGTGCCCCTGTGGCTGCACTTTGTGCCCGGGCAGTGCCAGGAGCGGCCGCTCAGTTCGGGCATCGCCGCCCGGAGCCTGTGCTGCATCCCAGAGAAACAAACCTGCTCTGGCCTCTGGCAAGGAGCTGGGGCAGCTCCGGCCCCGGGTGCTCTGCGGGCGCTGGAGACAAGGGCAGGAGCCGCGACCTGTGTTCGGTGTAAAGAGCTCATTGCTCGCCCGGAAACCAGGGCAGGTCTGGGGGGCAGAGGGCGAGTGTGCAGAGCTCTGTGCTGCTGAGCTGGGCATGGCATGGCTGGCAGGGATCGATGCTGGCCCATGCTGAGGAGAAGTTTCTCTCTTTATCTTGTGCTTGTTTGTTTGTTTGTTTCTTTGTTTCTTTGTTTTTCTTTATGAGGTGATGCGTTACAGTGCCTGGGACCCACTCCGGAGTTGCGCTGGGTTTGGCCACAGGTGTCCCCATAGCCAGGACCACAGACTGGTTGGGGGTGGAAAAGACTTCAGAGATCATCTTGGTTTAATCCCCTGCCATGGGCAGGGTCACCTCCCGCTGTCCCAGGCTGCTCCAAGCCCCGTCCAGCCCAGCCTTGGGCACTGCCAGGGATGCAGGGGCAGCCGCAGCCGCTCTGGGCACCTGTGCCAGGCGCTGCCCACGGGGCTGGCTACGGATGCGATGCCCGGATATCCCTGTGAGGATGAAGATGGGGTTGGCAGGATGAAGCTGCTGCCGGAGGGGCTGCAGAGACTCGGGGCACCCAGCAGCTCCCTGTGCCTCTCGCCCTGCACACGCCCATGGGCTGTAATCAGCTAAGGGGCATAATTAGTGTGGGGTAATTTGTTGCAGGGCCTTTGGCTGCTCCCCTCTCCCTGCTCTCCGGCTGACCGTGGCTACTCTGTCCCATGTTTTCAGCTGATGTCTGTAAACTGATTACTTTTACTGGGTCAGCTCTGTTATGAAATTATCATTTTATGAGACTAAAAATAGCCCAGATCCAGTCAGCATGCCAATCACTTCCCTTCATCTCCAATGAAAATGCAGTGTTATCTTTAATCTGTATTTCTCAGGCACTTACTGTGAGGCAGGTTAGAAAGAAACGGGGGGGAGGAGGAAAGAGGAGGCCAGAAAAAAATCTGTAAATCAGTTGCTATAGATGCATCTCTGCCAAGGCTTCCACGGGTAAATTTAGCAGTCACGTTACAATTTTAGTCAGCACCATTTCTTAGCCTTATTCAAAATAATTCGCTTCTCACACAATGAGTTACCCTGAAGGCAAGTTATTTTGTCTTGCACATTAAAAATGGTGCGTTTGCACATACGTGCAATCGTTACAAATACCCAAAGCCACAGAAAGCGTAAGGATGGATCAGGTTTTTTTAAGAGAGGAAAAAAAAAATAATACCGTGAATTCCACTTGCGCTGAGAATGAATAAAGGTATTTTAATACATCTGGGGTTCTGGTGAACACAAATAGCTCAGAAATGAGATGCTTGCCTGAGATTTATATCAAGATAGTGAAGGGAAATGTTCCATCTGTAGTTTGTGATACAAAGACATTTCGCACACAATATCTGTAAATCCATTAGGAGAAGAAAATTGATACACGTTTGGTATAAGATGCAGCTGGGCTGAAGAGAATGAAAGCTCAAGGAAATGGCCTCATTGTGTAGTTCCACCAGTTCATGGTCTGATTGCACTTTCTGTGTGTTAAATTCAAGCAGTTCTTTGGCCCCTGGATATACGAATTGTTGACTCTGGGGGAAATGGGGAGAGTGATGAAATTCCAGCACCTTTCTTTACAAAGGAAACATCCCACATCTCATCCATCTTCCACTGGTGATGTTAAATATGCAAAGTGGTGCTCCTATTCAAGAAGTTTTTCCTGAGTCAGTTCCATGGCAGTTCCCAAAGTCCTGACAAGCACAACGTGATTCCCGGCCCAAACAACAATCTTTCCAGAGGAGCCGGGAATGGCAGCGCTCCAGATATGATTTATTATTTTCCTTACGTTGCAAACCCCTCGGAGTGTGCGTGAAGGAGGGTGAATGGAGGTTACTATCAGCCTGAGTGGTTCTGCTGCACAGAAAGCAGAGCAGAGCTCGCTCTGCTCCCACGGTCCCTGGCAGCGACGGCTGAAACGCGCCCAGGGTTGAGCCCAGCTGGCAGCACTTGGGCACCGCGGCCCTCACGTGCGGCTGCACTGCTCAGAATCCAGCCCCGCTCTTGTCCGTGACTGAGCACCAAGGAAAGAACAAAACCCAAGAAATAAGCAAAACAAAGACTGATTTTTCTTTCAGGGCCCTTGCTCAGGTGCCCGTTTGCTCGTGTTCTCTCTGATCCACATTTGGCAGAGGCAAAGCTGAGCCAGGACAAACCAAAACAGACCCTACCTACCCCCAGATCCCTGCTCTCTACACACTCAGCTGATAAAGCCTCTAAGAAATTTCAGCTCTTGCTCCGGATGAGGCTGTTGACATAACCAGGCCAGCAGGGCTGTTTTATTGACTTTCCAGTGTTAACCTGGTTCCTTAAATGAATTGTACAGACGGGACTGTGTTGTCCAAGTGCACTGAGCTGTGTCTTTCAAACTCATTGACCAGAGCAGCCGAAGCTGAAGGAGGGACGGTGCTCTCAGAGCCTTTATGTTCGTGCCCATTGGAAGGGAGACAGGCAGAGGGATTCTGCAGAGCACCCCGAGGGCGCCGAGCTGAGGGAGCTCAGCCTGGCTCAGGCAGGAGAACTCTCCCCACTGAATCCCTGGGGATAAACCAGGCCCAGCAGCAGCCTCTGCTCCCTGGGCTGTGCTGTTGCTGCTTCCCTGACAATTCCCTCCAGGAGCATTCCCTGCTTACGGCACCTGCCAGTGCCAAGAGAACTGGAGCAGGACTTTCTCCACGGGCGAGGACTGACAGGACAAGGGGGAATGGCTTCCCACGGCCAGAGGACAGGGGTAGATGGGATATTGGGAAGGAATCCTTCCCTGTGAGGGTGGGGAGGCCCGGCTTCCCCCATCCCGGGCACAGTGGGCAGCCTGGCTGTGACGCCCAGCAGGGCCCTCGGGAGCCTCTCCGTGCTGCAGGAGGATGTGGCTCTCAGGCTTTCACAGCTACGATTGGATACCTCTGCTGCAGGTCACAGACACTGCCCAGGAGTCTGAAACACGCTGCTGCTGTCAGATGAAATGAAAACAGCTACAAAAAGCTTAGAGAAACACTTTCTCTGGGCAAAACTGGCGTGGGGTTTAGTGGGGTGAGAGAGGCCTCGTGTTTGTGTTGCACAGGAGGGGCAGCAGCAGAACCTGAGGCTTCCCCATCCATATCGCTCCCTAAAAGTGAATAAAACCGAATATTGGGTGGGGCTTGGAGCAACCTGGGCTAGTGGAAGGTGTCCCTGCCCGTGGCAGTGGGTTGGAGCACAGTGAGCTCCAAGGTCGCTTCCAACCCCAGCAGTTCCGTGATTCCATGAAAACCAAAGCCCGAGGAAACCGAATTCATTCTCATCAACCCATTTCTATCTGGATGTACACGCAGGGATTGCAGAGCAAGTCAGCTGAAAGCCAGGACAGGGACGTGGATGCTGGGATGGGCCTGGAACTGCTCCTCTGCTGCTTTTGGCAGCGCTTCCCCTCCTGAGCTGGGGGTGCCAGGGCTCCAAACCTCCTGCAGACCACGAGAAGGCTCTGGCAAAGGCAGAGCTCCTTGCACTGGGGCTTTTGAGAGGGATGAGAAAGGAGATGGGGAGCTGTTGGCCTCTTGAGAAAAATGTTTCTGCATGAATTGCATAGCTGATTTTGAATTAATTTTGAATAGTTGTTTCAGTAATTCAGATTGATTTAAGATGCACCCAAGAATAATGCTTTCATTATAAAACCTCCTGAGCAAAATTTAAATAATGTTAAATTAAAACCAGCCTCTGTTAAACCAGGACTGATGAGCACAGCAGAGGGATTGGAGATGCAGGGTCAGTATAATTTAATTCCTTTGCTTTGTTTCCCGCTGCACCTGTCTCCCTGCTTTGGTAACCACCTAAGGAGCCTGCAAGTTGTCCTGAATTTCTCTAAACTGATTTGCATGGTAACCCCAGCCAAATCAGCAGTTATTTATTGGTGCTGCGCTTCACCTTCAAGAAGAAACGCATTTTTATTGCTTTTTATTTATGGGTCGGCCCAGAAAAGCAATTGCATCCCAAAGATACTCAGGAACCTGGAGAGCAGCTGGTGCACGGTACAGTGGGAGGGTTGAGGGTCTCCTCCTGCTCACTTTGTTTGCTGAAAGTAAACTTCTGTTTTACACCAATGGAGTGACGTGCAAAGGGTCATCCTGCGCTTCCAGGTCACTCCTCTAGGGCACTCTGTCAAAGCAGTGGTGGGGTTCCAGCATCAGGGAAACGTTCTCTTGTCTGGGTTTAAACGTATTGGTGGTGAAAACAAACAAACAAAAAATATATATAGATAGATATGGTCTTGAGTTAAAAACCAGCCTGACTTATAGTTTCTGGGTTTAAATGCTGACTGAGTTATTGAGGGCAAAAGGCAGGAAATATTTTAGATCTCAGTAAAAGCTCTGAGTGTTGCTGGAACCCGAGCAGTGAAGTGGCCAGCGCTGAGGGGAAGCCTGATGGATTAGGGAGCACGTTAGAGACCTTGGCTGCATTCCTGGCAGCGTCTGTCAGGAGGAATTGCCAGGGCTCTCATTAGTAACGAGATCCTTCCAAACAGATGAAATGACTTCTGAAGAGACAAGGATATGAAACGTTGTCTGAAAGCGCCAGTTTGCCAAAACTGGATGGATTTTTGGGGAAATTAAGGTGGCCAGGAGGGTGAGGCCTGGGTGGTGAACTCCCCCAGGAGGGTTAACCCCCACCCCACACAGTGGGAGTCAGGGAGGTGGAAATGACCTCAAAGTGCCAAATCAGTAATTCCAGAAGCTGAAGACTTGGACAGCATTTTATAGGAACAGCATTCCCAAGGAACACTTACAAGGCAGTGTTGGAATGTCTGATCTCCTAAACTCATTCCCAGCCCTTGTTCCTCTGTGATTTCTGTGGTTACCACAAATTGAGAGCACTCTGAGGTCCTTGGGAGCGCTCAGGTTTGTCCCTGCCTTCAGAAAGGGAGGAAAAGGACCCAAACGGAGGCGCTGCAGCCCCGGCTGCTCTCAGCACATCCTGCACGTCCTGGGGCAGCTCCCAACCAGCACAGGACGTGCCCTTGACCCCAGCTCTGCTGTCACAAAGATGTGGCAGCACGAGTGTGAACGGGCCCAGGCCTGTGCCCGCGGAAGGACGGGTGTGATCATGATCAAACAGAAATCTGAAAATAGAACTGGATTTTCACGCATCTCCCCTCGTGCAGAGGACACATGAAGGAGCCACCCAATGCAAGGGTCCCTCTGGAGCTGGTCAGATGCAGTGGGGGGGACAGGAGGGGGAGAAGTGACCAGTACGGACCAGTCTGGGTATGGAAAGTTGAGGTACAGGACGGGGCAGTGCTGGGATGCAACGCCCACCTTTGATTTCTGAGTAAGCACTGACTTTCCCAGGCTAAGGAACAGCTTTTGCCATAAACTTGCAAACTTTGCTTTGATACTAAAAAAAGAGAATACGAGATCTTTAGGTGACTATGACAAACAGGTTCTACATCTGCGCTTAATGAAGAAATTCAGACTTTGGGTTGTCATATGCCCAGATTCGGCGCCTTTCTGACAGCTGAATTATGATTTTAATAATTTAAAAGTACTACTGTGAGCCTGTTCATGTATAATAGGCACAGGGAAGTGTTTAAAATCAAAAGCAGTTTAGAGGGAAAGTGGTCACTGCATTACAAGGAGGAGAATTGTCTACACCTGAATATTAAACTGTGGGAACTCTCCAGTGGGAAAACTCTTTGCAAAGTAACTCTGAACTTCCTACACTGCTCTGACGTGTGGGATGAAGAGATTGCCCTCGGTCCTGGCTTTGTGTGCACCCGGAGCAGTGGCCTGCAATGCCCCCTTTCTTTTACAAAGCCTTGTCAGGGGGAGGGTTTGGCCACTCTGCTTGCAGAGCAGCACAAGTGCAAATCTAGGATCTCAGCTGCAACATCTGTAAGACGGAAATGAAATATAAGGGGGGAAAGTGCCCTCCAGGCTACATTCCCCTTGCTTTGACTTCATTATCTTTGTACCTGTCCACGGGAATGTTTGAAATCCTACTGCAACCGCCACAGCACGCTCAGTTTCCAAACTCACAGCTAAACACAGACAAGAAGCCCCTATGCTGCTCAATCAGATAAAACCAGACCGTGTCCTGGCCACCACCGGGTATTTCAGTACTCTGACCCACAACATCCACTTGAATTCAGCAAATCTGGTGAGTCAAGTGGCGAAACAACGACTGACATCGCAACCAGACACAACAGACCCGTCAGCAGCTTTGTGTAACCCAGGGCTGGAGTCAATGTCAGAGAGAGCAGAGCTCTGTCTCCCAGCCCCTCGCACTCGTGTCAGCTTCTCCCTCCTGCAGGAATGAATCAGGACCTGCCACTCTGCCGCCGTGCTGCTCCTGCACTCGTTTACCGTGGTGCTGAGCATTTGTCAAGTGGGTGTAAGTGCTTTTTCTGGTTTGTACAACCGCACACAAATTGCAGAAGTTGTAAGGCAAAGAACAATCAAGCTCTCAACACTTCCAGCCCCTTCTCGAACATGCACCCGGGAAAATGCTGAGGAGAAGCTGAAGTCAAGCTCCTAGAACATGCTTGCCTGCTGCTCAGGAAAAGGAAAAGTAATACTCACCCCAGTGTTGTCATGGTTACAATAGTGTACCAAAAGGAAGCAGGAATACTGGTGAATTTGCTCGCCGAGGACCCTTTCTCTGCATAAAACATCACAGTTGCAAAGATGATGATTGCCATAGTGAGGGAAAAGAGGAGAAAGCCAAGCTCGGAGGCACAGCTCTTCAAAGTGTAGCCCAAGATTCTTAGGCCTTGGGAATGGCGTGAGAACTTGAAAATCCTGAAAACCCTAAAAACCCTTAGTGTGACAAAGGCTCCGCTGACATCCTCGTTGTTGGTCATCACCAGGCCGATGTAGTAGGGCATGATGGCCACCACGTCGATGATGCTCATGACGCTGCGGATGAAGCGGTAGCGACTCGGCGCCGCAAAGAGTCTCAGCAGGTACTCGACCGTGAAGATCATCACGCACGCCGTGTCCAGGCAAAAGAAAGCCACGGCGTAGCGCTCCCCGCAGGGCAGCTCCTTGTTCCCCGGCACGGTGCCACAGGGCACAGTTTCCACAACGTTGGTGATCACAGAGACGGCGATGAAGAACCCGGTGACGTAGTAAAAGACTAAGGCTAAGGTGCTGGTATGGGGGTTCTCAAAGGCTCGCCACATGGTCTGCCGGAAGCTCAGCGAGGGCATGGACCCCTCCTGGTTGTTCTCCGAGTCGTTGTCGTCCATCAGCCGCTCCGCGTTCTCCCGCTTCCTGTCCTTGTACTCTTCGTAGCAGCAGTCCCCGATGATTTCGGGGAGGATCCCGTAGAAGGCGAGCTCTTCGTCGTAGGCAGAGATGCACTCATACCTGGGGTAGTGCAGCTTGCCAGTTCTGTAAAAATTGAGGATGCACCTGAAGACCTCGGGGTCCCGGTCAAAGAAGTACTCCTTGGTGTCTTCGTTGAAGAAGAACTCCTTCTCCGTGCTGCCCAGGAGAGTGTCCGGGTACCTCTCCAGTGTAGTCCTCCAGGTCTGGAAACGCCTGCCACTCACATTGAGGATGATCAGCTCATCCTGCCTCTTGTTTTTCTCTGCTGGGGCCAGTGGCATGGGGCAGTTGGCCACTGGCATCCATCCTATGGCAGCCGCCCTGGCGAAGGGCAGCCACGCCGCTACTCCTGCAGCCATGGTGAGCCCGGGCCGTGTTACTGGCGATGAGGCTTGGGACGCTCCTGGGACCTGCTGGGAGTCAGAGCAGTTCCATCTAGAACACAGACGAGAAGAGAACACAGCACAGTCACACGGGGGTCCTGCCCCAGGATCAGCACGGGCAGGAGAATTTCAAACCCCTGGCTCGCCCTCACCTCCCAGGTGAAGAATGTTGTCGAGCAAGGCACACGATAATCGGCTCAGCGGGGTTAGGGCATTATTATAGATTGAAATTTTGAATAGCAAATGATTCCTCATTAAAAGCATTTTAAAAGTAGCATAAACACGGTAATTTATATTTGCTTCCTCACAAACAAGACTAATCCATAATTCCCCAGGTGTAAGCCTCATGTGCTCATCAGTTTAACTACAGCTGTCAAGAAAGAGCTGGGAACGCCAGTGAAATCAGCCTGCGCTGGAATCGCCTGCCATGAAAACCCACGGCTGGGCTTAGCTGCATCTCCAGTCCTAAACAAGTTCGGTTTGTTCTGAATCCCACTAAGAACATCTCCAGTTGAAAGAAATGGAAATATTTCTCTGGGTTTTGCCACTTTTCTTCCACCTTTAATGCAAGACCTGGCCTCACTAACAGTTTTCTGCTGCTCTCTTTCATTTAGAGATGGGGTTTACTCCTCTGAGTTATTGCAGCCCTCCACGGGACAGGAGGAAAATTCTCATTTTTTGCAAAACGTTCAGAATACCTGAGCACCAGCAAGCTTCAATCCCGGGTGTGAAGGCTGAAGGGTTAAGCTACCAAGCACCAGGAACACAGGAATGAAGGAAAGCTCCAAAGCTGGAGAATTTCTTTCCAGCAGGAAGATACTTTGCTTATTTCCCAGCGAACAGGGGCAGGAGTCCTTCAGCTGAAGAACTGAAGGACTCCCAGGTTGAAACAAAGTATGTTCACTGCAGTCTTGGATTTTCGGATGAACAATATCCCAAGCTGTCCAGATCCTCAGCCGCTGGCGGCCAACACTCTGTTGATGTCTGAGCAGCTTTTGTGTTCTGATCTAGCCATGAACTTGTTTTATCTTTTTGATCTGCGGTCACAGTTCTTACAGTCTTCAACTTTTGTTTTAACTTGCATTTACTTTCACTTCCCTAATGTTTTTCTAATTCCACCATGAAACCATCTGAAGAAAGGTGCCATTATCACATGAGATGCATTAGGAGCCCTATCAAAAGTCAATTTATCAATGGAAATTCCATTGATTCCACTGACTCAGGCCCTCAAAGCTTAATTGTGTCTTTGTAGGCAGTTTTACTCCGAAGTTTTTAACTTACGTGAAAGCTGCCATTCCAGCCTGTCAGGCTGCAGCGTTATTGATTCCAACAGGCCATCAAAATACTGAATAAAAAATGATGGAATCAATCTGTGGTGAAAATGACTGAAGTGCTCACAGAAATGCGCTTCCTCCTCAGGGCAAATTAGCATTCATCACCTTAATGTGGAGCATCTTTCTGTGCAATTTTACCATCCAAAGGACAATTGAAATTCCTCGTGCGAGCATCTTACTGCTGCTGGAAGAGCTTTAGTAATTACGAAATATATAATAATCCACGGTGATGCGTATCCCAAGGAGACAGTTTGCTGATCTACATGGCTCTGGAGCAAACACCTCACACAATTTCCCTCTAAAGAATTGTTCAGTCTTACAAAGCACCACTTCTTCTCTCCCCCTAAAGAGGGAATTTATTGCGTTCATCGCGCCAGCCTGGCCGCCCGGGGGACCAGGCTCTGTCGCCTGCGCGAGGCAGAGCTCAGCACGGAGAACTTTCTCTGCATGACTTTGAAAAGCTCCCCCAGCCCTCAGCTGAAAGGAGACCTCCAGGGGCTCAGTGGGCTCAGACTGAAGCCTTCTACCAGCAGCGGAGGATCTTTTAACTTTTATGAAAAGCTTAAGAACAGGAGGCAGCAAAATAAGGACGATTTCATTCATTAGGCACCACATAAACACAGGCAAATAACCAGGAAACCCAGAAAAGGCATCTCGTTCGTGCTTTCCGTGCTGGCAAACTGCCTTCCCTGAGTTTTAATTTCGCTCAGCACCATCACCAGAGTCCTTCTGCCAGCACTGACTGGTGACCTGAGCAGTTCCAGCACACTGCATCCTCATCTCCCCTGATTTCTCAGGGGAACCACGTTAGAAATCTCTTCTGTACTTTCGTAACTTTGGTTGTGGATTCCAGGTTACCTACATTAGCCGCTGAGGCACTATAAATACTTCACGTATAATTGTTCCAATAAAGCACTGCTATCTCATAAGTGACTTACACGTTTTTAAATCAATTTTTAAAAGATGAAATGGGTCCTTTCATCCTGGCAGCATATGTGGGGAAGCTATAAATATCTTGGCTATGAAAGGGACAGGAGATTAAAGCAAAAGAGAAAGAAAGGGGAATTCTTCTGTGGAAGTTTAGTTCCCATTTCTCTGGGTCCAAGAGATGCAGCTCGTTAGGAAACAGAGCTCACACAGCTTAATTGTCAAAGTTACATTGAATCTGTGCCATTTGATCCTCCAAATACACAAAAGAGGAGTCTTTTTGGGCTGTAAATTATCTGAAGGACCAAGAGTGAGAAGAGTAATGAAATCCCCTCTTGCAGAGGTTTTGTTTTTTCCTGTCCATGAGTCCTTGGAACTCTACCACTCCCTGAAGTAAGTGAAAGAAAATGAGGAGAGAGGGAGACTGGGTTTACCATTCTGAGCTGCACAGCCTAAGCTGAGTCAAAAAAAGGTGAAGTAGCCAGTTTATCTAAGAATGTAGAAAGAATCCTCCTTTTCTGCCTGCTTGAGTTTTGGTAACTGCTAACCAGTCTGTTTAGGCTGGAAAACAATTGGCTGGACTCAAAATCTAATGTAGTGTTGACAGTCTCTGGAGCTCTCACAGAAAACAGACACACTTTAATTCTAACAAGCATATATTTAGCTATAGCCATATTTCTAATTTTAATTACCGTAATTTCTGCATGTAATTTAAAAGGAACTAGTTCACAGCAGACCGGCACCCTGCTGATGACATTTAGAAGACCTGGTACAGAAAATAGAATAATTTGCCTCCTGATTTAAAGAAGCATCTGTAGAGAAAAGACTCTGCTTTCTTTAGATGACGGTGGGAACAGTGGAACAGGCGAATTTGAGAGAAAAGGCTGAGCATGAGCCCCCTGCCCCCCGCCAGGACTCCCGACCCCATTGGGTCCCGCCCGCCCACTGCAGCCGCTCCGGCTGCTCCGTGGATTCATCCCAGTTTGGAGCAAAACCCCGACAGCCAAGGCTGGGCCAGGAAAACTCTGGAGGAAAACTTGGGAGAGAACAGCTATGGCTGTTCACCTGAAGAGTCAAGAAATAAAGGATGTATTCTCAGCACTTCAGCTCCCACGGCAATGCCGCACGTATCAATGTCTCCTCATCATCTCCTGAGAGCAGAGACAAACCAAAAATCTCAGTGTTTCCCTCTCTAGAAGCAGGCAGGGCTGGGTTTGAAATCAGACCGACAAACACACTGCAAGTTTCTCGGTGAGACACTGCTAACGGGAGCCAGGAGCCTGGAGATCTTTCCTTCTTGCCTCTCCTGTCCTTGCTGGGCCAGGCTCAGGCAGCAAAGAGACCTTTGCTTTAAAGCAAAACACGTCAGCCAAAGCCTCGGTGTCTTCTGTCACTCACACATCCCGTTCCCTCCGCAGCAACAGCAGAAAATAAAACTTTCTGCAAACCACTCACTGCCTCAGTGTGTTGGGGAGATTTAGGAGCAAAAGCAACAGGCTCAGGATAAATGCGTGCAAAGTTGTCCCCTGCCGCCCTCCCAGGGAGCCCAGAGAGCCCCATCCTGCCGGCTCGCAGCGCTGCCTTACCTGGCCAGGAAGGACCCTCGCGCCCAAAGCAGAGCTAAATGTGGGGAGGCGAGAGGAGCGGGGAGCAGCCACTCCTCGGGATGAAAGGTGAACTGTGCTGCCTGGCCCTCGCCTGCCTCTCCGAATGCAGTCAGAGGCAGTCAGTAAATGTGATCATCATTGTGAAAGTATATTTAGAGAGATGACTAAACAGCTTCTCCCTCCTCACTGCCGAGACGGAGGCTCTCGCTGCCTCTCTCGCCTGAGCTCGCTTCGCTTTGCCCCCTCCCCTTCCAGCAGCGCTCGGAGCTTTGCCCTCGCTGCCCAGCCCAGCTGGGAACGGCACCCGGGTCCCGCAGAGTCCGCTGGGGTGGGAGCAGCACCCGGCTGCTCCGGGGAGGCAGAGCGCGGCTGGAGAAGGGCGGTGAGAGCTGACAGAGACACCGGCAAATGGAGTCGTTAAATACACACCAGAGCCTACCCTGCATGCTAATGTGCCGAGGGGGAGATGAAGGGGGGAAAAGTACGGGATGAACTTCCCGGGTCTCTCCCAGAGCTCCCTATGTGCCCCTCCTGGCTCTCGGTCAGGCGGGGACAAGGCAGGAGGGATTGGCTCCTTCTGGACAAGAAAACGAGTTCTTCCTCCAGCATCACAAACCTACAGCCAGCACCTCAGCCAGGGCAGGAAGCTACATTCAGGAATAAAAAGAGCTCATTCAGATTGAAACCGATCTTTCCCCATCTTCTCCCTTCTTCCTTCCCACACCTTCCCCTTTCCCCCTCGTGCCGCTGTTCTGGCTCGCCCTGCTCCTCGGCAGCTCTTACCGCTCCTGTCTCCACACCACCTGAGCATCCCTCTTTCATCCACGGTCAGAAGTTGGACTCGGCACGCTCAGAGAGCCGGCAGCCTCGCTCATTTATCTGCTTGCTGTCGAATCTCCATTAAGTAAATAACCACAAGCCCAAATCAGAGCGAGCCAGCCTTGCCCTGCTCTGCCGGGCAGCTGCCGGCGGTGACTGATGCGCCGCAGCGGCAGTTGATGACTTCCATAAAGTGAGAGCAATACGCACACGGGCGAGCGGAGCCGGGCTGCCTCGCCATTGCCTCGCCTCCTCGCGCGGCTCAGAACCGCACTTTATCCCGGCAGTGCGGGGCTGGCACTGGCTGTGCGCCGGGATCGGCAGCGGCGA